>OVAX01000453.1:61820-80752 GCA_900406405.1 Lepidium africanum
TTTTTTTTTTTTTTTTTTTTGTGTGTGAGTGTGACAAATTTAAGGTTCTTTTTAAGCCTCTTCAGTTTCATTTAATTGAAATAAAACACTTTAGAGAGTGGCAAATCCGGCGGTTAAAGATCCTTCATCTTCTCTATATTAAGGTAATATCTGAATTTCACGTCATTTGCTTTCTTCTTACTTGTTCTTCTGAATGTCTTAAGAGATTTTGATCTTGATATGAAGACATTTGTTCAGCCATGGCTCACCAAGGCATAGGTCTTTACCCGCTTCATCGTTGCAAAACCATTCATTTGGTAAGCATTTGGCAGAAAAATGTGTGGTTCATATTTGTACTCTCTGCCCTCGATTGGTAATTATGTCATGTAATAAAATTCTACAACTTTTTTTTTTCCTAATATTTTATAAAAAAAATCATTAGGCAAATAAACATGTTTTTATTACTTTTTTTTGACTAAAGATCAGAAAAAAATAAAATAATAATACTTATCTTTACTACTTTCTTTTTAGGTTTTAAGGTTTCTTTTGTTTTTGGTCATAAGTTCTTAAAGTTTCTTACCTTTAACAAAAGTCTTTGTTAATAATCAATACATAATATGAGCTTTCAACTCAAAACCAATTGACGATGAGTGGAGAGGTCCATATTTATATATATTAGAGAGGATTTTTTCCAACATCCGATGTGGGATATTATTCCCTAATACGCCCCCTCGAGATGATGGCTCTTAGGCCATTAATCTCGTATGTTCGAGGATGGATCGACGGCACCAATATTGGGTATGACTTGTCGATAATTGGACCACTTTTGGGTCGGATCGGGTTGGAAAATGTGGATCGTGAGCTCTGAGATCATATTAAAATATGGGCTTCCAACTCAAAACTAATTGACAATAAGTGGAGAGGCCCAAATCTTATATATACTAGAAGTAATCCCTTCCAACTTCCGATGTGATATGATATTCCCTAATAATATTTACCTATATTTATAATTATATAATTTACTATAAAAAAATTTAAACGTTACAATCTTAATATTTTTTTTTGTCAACATTGGGCCACAACTGGCCGGTCCATTAGCCAAGTTCCTGTATGATACAGGCGGCGAGACTTGATCTCTGTATGATGCAGGCGGCGAAACTTTATCCCTGTATGATACAGGCGGCGCGACTTGATCCCTGGATGTGTAAGTGCGCCTACCTTTAGTGGACTTACCACCTGCCACTAGGCTAAATACCACTTGCCAATCCTAACGTTTATTACAATTCTACATGCAATGCATTATTATTAACAATAATAAAAAAAGCAGTAAATGTATTATATAATTTTTTTAATTTATAAAATATATTTTCAAATACTAAATATATAATTGTACTTAATAAACTTATTTTTTAAATATAACAAATCTTTATAATAATGTACTAAAACACTGTTTTTTGTCTACACCATTACACCACATGTTTTCGGCATACTAAAACATTTTAAAAATATCAATAGTTATATATTAATATTATTAAATTATATTATCTAATCTGATTATGCAAAAATTTATTCTGCAAATTTTTATTCTCCAACTTTATTTTTACCAATTGGAGCCTCTATATAGTTTTTGAGACTGCATCAAATTTGTTTTGTGTTGTAGGTGAGACATGCTCAAGGGATTCATAATGTGGCTGGTGAAAAAGATCACAGTGCTACCTCATTTGAGAATCACTTTGATGCTCGTCTCACCCCTCTTGGTTGGCAACAGGTATATTTATATATCTATCTTCTCTGTTTCTGGTTTGGATTTGGCTACGGTGCTTTTGCTCTCATCATCATCTTTCTATCTCTCTGGCACAGGTGGATCATCTAAGGAACCATGTTCGAGAAACTAAGCTCTCTAACAAGATTGAACTAGTCATTGTTTCCCCTCTGCTTAGGTTTTCACAGTTTCCTCTTTCTTTTTGAAACAATTTTACTACTTTGTGCTTTAAAAACTAGGAAAAAGGTTGTAAGATTGCTTTGTGCTTCTTAGTTCATTCAGCAAACTGAAATAAGCATCCAAGACTTAGTTTGTTTATGATTGTTTTTGAAAATGTAGAACTTTACAAACAGCAGTTGGTGCTTTTGGAGGCGAAGAAGATACTAATGGAGCAGATGCTAAACCGCTAATGGTAGCTAATGCTGGCAACAGTGACCGCCCCGCGATTTCAAGCTTAAATAGCCCTCCTTTTCTTGCTGTTGAGCTATGCAGGGAAACTATGGTACATAAGTAATTAAGGAGTGTGTTAGTATAGTTATAGATGAGTGCAATGACACACTTTTAAGGATTCATTTTTTGATGAACGCAGGGTAATTATCCTTGTGACAGGCGAAAAAGCGTCACAGAGTACAAAGCACTCTTTCCTGCAATCGATTTCTCAATTGTATAAAAGAACACATCTTATTTGGCGAATACATTCTGTGAGAATTTTGGCAAGTTGCAAATGCTTTTTCTCTTATGGTTTTAGATTGAGACTGACAAGGATGTTTTGTGGAAGCCAAGTTCAAGAGAGAGCTTAGAAGAAGTTGCAGCCAGAGGTGTAGAGTTCTTCGAATGGTGAGTTTCATTTTTGTTAATTCTTTCCCATAGTGATATGAAAAAAATATGACTCAATCTCCCTATTTTTGATCTGCTTTGTGAAGGCTATGGACAAGGAAAGAGAAGGAGATCGCAATTGTATCTCACAGTGGCTTCTTGCATGGTCTCTTGAGCTCTTTTGGGAAAGATTGTGTCGACGATATAAAGAAAGAACTGTCTATACAGTAATAACTTAAACACAAACATGCTGTCTACAAGTACCAACCTTTTGTATAACTTGAAGAATGCAGAAACTGTTTTACTAATCAAAATTTCTTTCTTTCTTCAGTTTCAACAACTGTGAGCTTCGGTCAATGGTCATCGTGGAGCATGAGTAAGCAAAAAATGGATCTTAGTATTGATAGAATGAAAGTAGAGATTAGAGAGTGTGTTGAGTTGTTATGCTGTTGGGTGTGTAGGAATCTGGGGGCTGATTCTGAAGAGACCACAAACTATCCTGGGAAGGTTCCTCAAGGACTTGATCTTCCAAGCAGCTAAATGACTGAAGATAAAGAGAGAGCACAAGCTTTCAGAGAGACTTTATTATTCTAGATAAATAAATTACATGATGCTTCCATTGAACTAGATATTGGCATTTTCAATTACTGATATACAAAAGTGAAATTTGGTAATCACTTTCTAGTAACAAAGTGAATTTATCCACTTCTGCTTCATTGATATATGAATTTATCTACAGTTCTAATCTCGCAGCTCTAGTATTCATCATCAATGTGAAGTTTAGAAGAGTAGACTAATCTTTGTCAACATCAGAACCCGAATAAGCGTCGTGTAGCGGTTGAAATGAGGGTTTTAATCTTCTTTGAGCCTGAAAATGTACTTGTTCAACTCCTGCCTGAAATTGGATTGTTAGTAAAGTGGTAATGAGTCTAATGACTAATGGGAAAATAGGAAAGTGCTTGGTTATGTCTTTGTTTATTTGTTATGTTCTGGAAGCAAGATTGCTCTAAGGCTCAACAACTCGGTGTTATATGTATTGCTGGCTCTACTGCTGGAGCTGTAGGTACAATCATCTCTAACCCCGCAGATGTGGTTGTTTCGTCGCTCTACAACAACAAAGCCAAGAGTGTGTTGCAGGTAGACTCGTAACTAATCAACATTAACAATTTCAATCTTTGAAATCTATCTTGCACTTTTGCAATCATCAAGCACAGTTTTATTTGGATTGATGTTGGTTATTTTGTTTGATCTTCAGGCTGTAAGGAACATAGGGATTGTCGGTCTATTCACTAGAAGTCTTCCTGTTCGGATCACAATTGTTGGACCTGTCATTACCTTGCAATGGTTCTTTTACGACGCCATCGAAGTCTTAAGTGGATTGGAAGTGGACATCTCTCCAAATTCCATTTAAGAAACTAAAATCCTTCTGCATTAATTTCTCATCTAACCATTACACAATTGTTAACAATATAGCCCTACAAGTGGAGGAGTGAAGAAACCAGTAGAGACAACTAAATTATCAGTGTGAATCTCCACAAAATTAGATGTTTATTTCTCAACATAAGAACCAGAAATAGCTCCAAAGATACTATTATGTAAGCTTCTCTTGCTAATAGATAAGCAAAGTTTAGATTTTTTTGTTTCACTGTCAACTTCAACCTCTGCCTGAAATTGGATTGTAAGTAGAGTGCTAATGAGTAATATTGCTGTAAAAGAAAAACAATGATCTTTAACTGATTAAAGTCAAAGAAAAGTCTTATAGTTTTATCTGATCAGAAGCTCCCATGTTTGTGATGTCTTCATATTTCGTCTTTTCCGGACAATTACATTATTAATAAGAAGCTTGGAGTTTTTTATAGCAGCTGTTTATGGCCGCCGACATCACGGAAAATCTGTCTCTGCAACATGTCACGAGCATAGTCACGTGCTCATAATCATACACCATCCATTTTATGAGGCATCAAAACTTATAATTCCAATGTGGGTCCAAAAATCCAAAACTTCTATGAGGAAAATCATAGCAATTTCAGAATAGAATGTAAAGGGTTGACACTTTTTTGTGTCATTAAGGCTGATACATTTAGACGAATATTCTATTTAGATGCGCGTGAAAAAGGTAAATTATGACGTGTCTAACTGTAGACTATGACAAAAAAGGAATTACTGAATCCAATTTGTCGAAATAACAGAGTGAGAAATCTATGCCTTCTTTTTAAGCCTCTATAAATCTTGCACGCCTCTTCATTTTATATAATTGTATAAAATAATATAGAGAGTGGCATATCCGGCGGTTAAGGATCTTTCCTTCTTCTCTATTTTAAGCTAATCTCTGATTTATCACGCCATTTGCTTTCTTCTTAAGGTCTAATAGATTTTGATCTTGATCTAAAGATATTTGTTCAGCAATGGCCCACCAAGGCATAGGTCTTTACCCGCTTCATCGTTGCAAAACCATTCATTTGGTAAGCATCAGAAAGAAAAACGTGTGGTTCATATTTGTACTCTTTATTTAGTTTTTGAGACTGCATCAAATTTGTTTTGTGTTGTAGGTAAGACATGCTCAAGGGATTCATAATGTGGCTGGTGAAAAAGATCACAGTGCTTTCTCTTCTGAGAAATACTTTGATGCTCATCTCACCCCTCTTGGTTGGCAACAAGTATATTTATATCTCTCTATCCTCTGTTTCTGGTTTGGATTTGGCAACGATGCTTTTGTTCTCATCATCATCTATAACTCTCTGTGGCACAGGTGGATCATCTACGAAACCATGTTCGAGCAACTAAACTCACAAACAAGATTGAACTAGTCATTGTTTCCCCTTTGCTTAGGTTTTTACTGATTCCACTTTCTTTAAATCTTTCATTTGAAGTTATTGCCTTGAAACAATGTTACTACTTTGTGCTTAAAAAGTAGAAAAAGGTTATAATCTTGCGGTTGTGCATCTTGGTTAAAAAGTATCTAAGACTTAGTTGTTGATGATTGTTTTTCAAAATGTAGAACTATACAAACAGCAGTTGGTGCCTTTGGAGGTGAAGAAGATACTAATGGAGAAGATGCTAAACCGCTAATGGTAGCTAATGCTGGAAGTAGCGATCACCCTGCGATTTCAAGCTTAAATAGCCCTCCTTTTCTTGCTGTTGAGCTATGCAGGGAAACTATGGTACATAAGTAATTAAGGAATGTGTTAGTATAGTTACAGATGAGTGCAATGATCAAACTTTTAAAGATTCATTTTTTGATGAACGCAGGGTGATCATCCTTGTGACAGGCGAAATAGCGTCACAGAGTACAAAGCTCTCTTTCCTGCAATTGATTTCTCAATCGTATGAAACAGCATAACATCTTATTTGGTTAATATCTTCTGTGGAAGTTTAGGCAAGTTGCTTATGCTTTTTCTCTTATGGTTTTAGATTGAGTCCGACAAGGATGTTCTGTGGAAGCCGAGTCCAAGAGAGAGCTTAGAAGAAGTTGCAGCCAGAGGTGTAGAGTTCTTCAAATGGTGAGTTTCATATTTGTTACTTCTTTCTCATAGTGATATGAAAACAAATATGACTCAATCTCTTTACTTTTGATCTACTTTGTGAAGGCTATGGACAAGGAAAGAGAAGGAGATTGCAATTGTATCTCATAGTGGCTTCTTGCATGGTCTCTTGAGCTCTTTTGGGAAAGATTGTGTCGACGATATAAAGAAAGAACTGTCTATACAGTAATAACTTAAACACAAACATGCTGTCTACAAGTACCAACCTTTTGTATAACTTGAAGAATGCAGAAACTGTTTTACTAATCAAAATCTTTAACTTTTGTTCAGTTTCAACAACTGTGAGCTTCGATCAATGGTCATTGTGGATCAAGAGTAAGCAAAAAGTGAATCTTAGTTTTGATGAGATGAAAGTAAAGATTTGAGAGTGTGTTGAATTGTTATGCTGTTGGCTGTATAGGAAGCTGGGGGCTGATTCTGAAGAGACCACAAACTATCCAGGGAAGGTTCCTCAAGGACTTGATCATCCAAGCAGCTAAATGGCTGAAGCTAAAGAGAAAGCACAAGCTCTCAAGAGACTTTTATTCTATAGAAATAAATTACATGATGCTTCCATTGAACTAGATTTTGACATTTTCAATTACTGATGACCAAAAGTGAAATTATTGTATTCATGGTCCCTCTTCTGCTACATGAATATGCTGAATATGAATTTATCTGCAGCTTTAATCTTTTAGCTCCAATTTTTTTTATCAATGTGAAGTTTACAAGAGTAGATTAATATTTGTCAACCTCAGAACCAGAATAAGCTTTTGTTCTTCTTTGTCTGAGCCTGCGAATGTACTTATTTAACTCCTGCCTGAAATTGGATTGTAAGTAAAGTGGTAATGAGCAAATAGGTAAGTGTTTGGTTTTGTCTTTGTTTCTTTGTTAAGTTATGGAGCAGAACTTATGGACCATCTTGTTTGAGAAGAAGAGACTGAGAATCAGTTGATCATTTCAGACTTGGAATGATCTTAGCATCGGTTTCAGAAAAGTATTTACTCTACATTGAATTTAATTTGTGATGTCTTCATATTTTTTGTCTTTTCTTCTTAGAATTTTATTATTCGGAAGAAGATTGGACTAGTTTATCATGGCAACTCTATGTGACTTTTCTTATGATCGAAAATCGCTAACAAGAAGTCAAAGAGAAAATTCCATCAATTACACTCAATTTTGACTTAAATTTTAAGTACTTTTTCAGATTTATTTGGTGTGAACACATTTTTCTGAAAATGGAAAATCAAAGGTTTTTTTTGTCAATGATGTATATTAAAATGTTTTCCTTTTTTTGAGCTAAAGGTAGGATATTAAAATTTGTCAATTGTCATCTTTGATCGGTATGTTTTGGTCAAACACAAAAAAAGTCGATAAAAGTTGAATCTTCTTCGTAAGGTTTTTACTAAACTTAAATTATTTCTAAAATAGTAGCAAGTTGCAATTATGTATACAAATAGTTAAGCTTTCATAGTCATTTGTACACCTTAAATCAAGACGATGATGATTTGGCCTCACATATGAAGATAGTTCTAAATAAGATTAGTCTAACAAAAAGTTTAAATATGTGTTTCAGTGTCCATTTTTCTTTAAATAAGTTTTCCCAAAAATTAATTTTTCTTGTTTTTGGTCAAATGGTTAAATTTAACTATATTACTTTTGTATCAAAATTCGATTACAAACCATATAATTTTATATCATATTGTTTGGAATTTCAAAAGATAAATTTAATTTTTATTTCGAAATTTACCGAAATTCAACTGTTGACGGTAAAAAACCTAGTTATAGGCCAAAGGAAGTGATAAGCCAAAATTTTCATTGATAAATAATAAAATTAGATCTAACTTCATATCAGCTCACTGTTTTTTCTTTTTAAATTTTAGTTCAAAGAACAATAGAAGAAGATAAGATTCAATTTATAAAATTATTTATAAAAAAAAACCTTAGTACAAAGAAAAACACTGAATTTGTAGCACGTGCGAGACAATTAAAGTCTGCGATCTGATTCACTAACCGACAATGACATGTCTCACGCCTTTGTTCTTGTAATAAAATTGATCTCTCTTCATGATCATTATCGTTAAATCGTAATTAGCTAAGTATAAACCATGTGAAATGTCAACATAGTAAAACGTTGAATATTTTAGAAAACAAAAACCAATCAAGTTGTCCACTGTTTTGTTCTCTTAATCATACATAATTATCCTCTTAACTAAAAGCAGCTAATAATGATTTGTAATTAGCTAAGTTAAGCATAATAATTAACTGCTAAAGAAACCTATAACGTTTGGCTTATAATCAATCTCTTAAAAATAAATTACAACTTGCATTATCATTACAAAACAGTAAAATAAAGAAAGTATTAGTTAAATCATAATTAAATGAGTAATTAACAAAATGAAGAAGGTGAGACGAAACCGCGTAAGATGTTGAGCACTAAGACCATTCTTATATCTTTGCACCATCCTTCCTCTCTCCTTCATCATCAAAAAGGAATAAATCTTTACACTGATGATTCAACGAATCCAATTACCCAACCAGAAACAGCAATTACAAAGAGATTTAGATTTTTTTTTAAAAAAAAAAAAACAAAAAACTAAAGAAACAAACCATTTTTTCTTTTGTTATTGACTTATAAGTTATAACTATCTTTTTTGAGTTTCGTCTCTGAGAAATATTAATCCATTTCATCGTCTTCTCTTCGCTGTGTTCTGCTAATTCAGGTACTAGATCCTCTGTTTTTGATGTCTGTTTATTTACAAATTGATTCTTCATTTGTTATTGTGTTTGGTTCTTTTAATGGGATCTATTACCGTTTAATGATCGATGAACATTTAATGAAGCTTCTCCTGAGCTAAAAGACGACTTTTTAGGAGCTCTTGTCTTTTTTGAGTAAATTACGAAAATCTTATGATCGTTGATGCTTGATCTGATGTGGGTTCTCAGATTTCTTTTCAAAGTTTGATACTTTTTTGTTTGATTTTGGTGTTTTTGGCAATAGTGTTCGTTGGATGAGGAGAAGAAGAAAGTGAAAAGTTGCGAAAATAGAGAAGTTGTTTCATGGGCAATTCATGCCGTGGTTCTTTTAAGGACAAAATCTACGAGGGCAATAATAGTAGGCCCGAGGAGAATTCCAAATCTGTCACCACTGTTTCTTCAGATCATTCTCCAACTGCAGAACAAAATTTCCCTAAAGAAGCTCAGAAACAAGACAACAACAACAACAACAATCCTGTCCTTGTGATTCCTGTAAAAGAACCTATAATGAGACGTACTGTTGATAATCAAGCTTACTATGTGCTTGGTCATAAGACTCCTAACATTCGTGATCTTTACACTTTGAGTCGTAAGTTAGGACAAGGTCAATTTGGGACAACGTATTTGTGTACTGATATTGCTACAGGTGTTGATTATGCTTGTAAGTCTATATCTAAGAGGAAATTGATATCTAAAGAAGATGTTGAGGATGTTAGAAGGGAGATTCAGATAATGCATCATTTAGCTGGTCATAAGAATATTGTTACGATTAAAGGAGCTTATGAGGATCCTTTGTATGTTCATATTGTAATGGAGCTTTGTGCTGGTGGTGAGTTGTTTGATAGGATTATTCAGAGAGGGCATTACAGTGAGAGGAAAGCTGCTGAGTTGACTAGGATCATAGTTGGTGTTGTTGAGGCGTGTCATTCGCTTGGTGTTATGCATAGAGATTTGAAGCCTGAGAATTTCTTGTTGGTTAATAAGGATGATGACTTCTCTCTTAAGGCCATTGATTTTGGTCTCTCCGTTTTCTTCAAACCAGGTAAATTGGTATCTAGTTTAGTTTCAAAGCCTTTAAGGAAATTGTAGATCCTATTTGGTTGTAAGAAGTTCTTTAGTACACTATGGCTTTATCTTAGATGAGGAATCTAGTTTTCTTTATTTGCGAGCTTGTCTCTGTTCTGAATCTATACAAGTAAGATGATGGAAAAAGCATTTGTGTGTATAGATATCAATCCAATTTCTATTCACCGAAAGAGTATAAAATTGCAAATGCTGCAACTTTGCTTAACGTGTTCACATTCTCTAACTGCAGGCCAAATATTCAAGGATGTTGTTGGAAGTCCATACTATGTTGCTCCTGAGGTTCTTCTCAAACATTATGGTCCAGAAGCTGATGTGTGGACTGCTGGAGTTATACTCTATATATTACTCAGTGGTGTCCCTCCTTTCTGGGCAGGTATGTGCGGTGGCATATAGCTGCTTAAATGAGTTCTCTAAGTGATCATAGACAGATTTCCTGAAGTATGGTTTTGTGTTTTTGGTATCAGAAACACAGCAAGGCATATTTGATGCGGTGTTGAAGGGATATATCGACTTCGATTCAGAACCATGGCCTGTCATTTCCGACAGTGCTAAGGATTTGATCAGGAAAATGTTATGCTCCAGTCCCTCTGAACGGTTAACTGCTCATGAAGTCTTGCGTACGTAATCATTCACTTGAATAAATGGTTACTTTTTTGGCAACCACACAACACAAGACTAAATCTGGTGTTGTATATCTTTCTTTCAGGGCATCCATGGATCTGTGAGAACGGAGTTGCACCAGATAGAGCACTTGATCCGGCTGTTTTGTCTCGTCTCAAACAGTTTTCTGCAATGAATAAATTAAAGAAGATGGCTTTAAAGGTCAGTTTGGATCTTCTACTCTATCTTCTCTTGTCTCTGCATCACATTCATATGAGATAAGTTATTCACATAACCTATTATGGAATGATCAGGTGATAGCTGAGAGCCTCTCAGAAGAAGAGATTGCAGGCTTAAGAGCAATGTTTGAAGCAATGGATACTGATAATAGTGGCGCAATTACTTTTGATGAACTCAAAGCTGGCTTGAGAAGATATGGTTCAACCTTGAAAGACACCGAGATCCGAGATCTTATGGAAGCGGTAAGAATGCATCCATCTGAGACATATACTATATCGTTTCGCTACACAGATGACAATAACCATGTTCTGTTTTGTATCTTAGGCTGATGTGGACAACAGTGGTACAATAGATTACAGTGAGTTTATTGCAGCAACAATCCATCTAAATAAACTGGAGAGGGAAGAGCATCTAGTCTCTGCATTTCAGTACTTTGACAAAGATGGAAGTGGTTACATCACCATTGATGAGCTGCAACAATCTTGCGTTGAACATGGGATGACAGATGTTTTTCTTGAAGACATAATCAAAGAAGTAGATCAAGACAATGTAAGCTTTTTCTCTTGACATGATTCTTCCACTATTCACCATTGCTATTTGCTGATAAAGTTTTCGTTTTCTGTTCTTACAGGATGGAAGGATTGATTATGAAGAATTTGTGGCAATGATGCAAAAGGGAAATGCTGGTATAGGAAGAAGAACAATGAAAAACAGTGTAAACATCAGTATGAGAGATGTGTAGGCACATAAACACAGTGTCTTTTAACCGATTGCTTCGTAAGGGTACAAATGTTTCCATGGAATCAAGATTTGCAGTATACAAACACAGAGAAGAAGGAAGAGATACCAGATTGAAAGCTGCAGCTAACCAGCTAAATCGTTGAAGGTTTAATGTTAAAAACTACTGTATGACTAAAAATGGTGGATGAATAAAAAAGTGATTCGTTCTATTTCATCAGTAGAGGACAATTTCATTTTCTCTCTGTTTTGTTTTGTTTGTTTGTAACAATTGTTTAAAGTTTGGTGAGCTTTGTTTCATCTCCTTTGTTGAAAGCTTTGCCTCTTTTTGAGTTTGTGAAATATCAAGCATCTTTCCAATAGAGCATAAGAATGTTAGTGCATACATTGTATTTGTTTATGTATGAAAAAGAGCAATCAATTATGTAAATTGTGGAATATGATGAGCTAATAAGTCTCAATCATGTAACCAAAGTGATGACTTGGAACCAATCTAAGGTTGTTTCAAACAGATATTTATACATTGGTCCCATTATGCTAAATTGGAACATAACAGTGAGACCATGTGCTTCACTTATATGCTCTTCACATCGCATGCATTGATCATAATCTTCGTCACATTTTATATTGATTTGACAAACTATGATGCATGGCCTTAATATATTCATATAAAATATTTGATACTCAATTTGATTTAACCAGATAGATAAAACCAACTATTAGTTTTTTTTTTAATATATATATTTTTTTAATACTCAATTGGATTAAACATAAAAACAAATATCTTTTTCAGGTAATGAAGACCTTGCTCGGATGTGTCCAATTGGGATATATCATATCACCAATTGTTTATTTTTCTTCAAAAATATATGTTAAAAATATATATCACCAATTATTTATTAATCTTCTTCACTTTACTCACACTTTAAACTCTGTTTTTCTCAATTAACGGTTGTTTTTTGTCTTATTTATAATAGAGACATTTCGGTCCTAATTTAATAGAAGGGTGGAAAAAATTAAGTGTTGTTGTCTCAGCCAAATACCGTGAATGCGTGTTGGGCAATTGCACTTGTGAGGCAACATGAAAGCATGTCGGTACAAAAACTTATTAATCTAGTTCCTAAAAATAGACTGTATTATAGTTGTCTTATGCAATACAAGTACATTTTATTTGTTAAAAATGATGCTATTTGGTATAACTGCAATTTCGACTAGTAGTCTATTTTTGTTTTCTTTAGCTTTTGTTTTTATTCTCTTTTTTTTTCTTCTATATTTCGACAACATTCAAAAATTAAAAAATATATGTGAGATCAAAATTCCAAGATCAAATGGTTCCCTAATTATTGGCATCCATTTATTATAACTGATATATATATATATATGACTTGATGCATGTATATCAAAAGCAAAAATGAAAAAAAGGAAAAATGACATAAAGTATTCAAATATATATACGACCTCTGTGAAACTGACTACTCACTCTTTTAAGAGATGAATGAATATTTATCCCCTTATCAATGCATCTTCTGTTGAGATTTCTCGATTTCTTTTAGAATTGTGATACTTTCTTATGATTTCAGATTTCTGAAATAGTACAGAAATCGAGTTGTAAAGCAACTCGAAAGCTTGTTGAAGCTCAAAACCGTATGATAGTCGTCAGCACTAAACATTCTACTAAGAGAAAAAAACTATTCTAACAAAGAATGTCGTTACATACATACAACCTTGGAGTCAATGGACCAACCCATACAATTTTGATAATTTGGATTTATAGATTTAGATTCCATTGTTAGATTCAGTACTTTCCAAGGTTATATATATTATACTTGCTAGAAGTATTTTCAGACTTGTCTGAGATTTATATTTCCCCTGTTCCAAAATATACTATGTTTTATATTTTTCAGAAAAATTAAAAATTCATTAGATATTTAACTTTTCCAACTAAAAATATACTTTTAATCTATATAAAAATTATTCAGTTAATTAGAAATTAATGTATAGAATACAAATGATCAAAATAGATTAAAAATAGATAATAAATATTGCATTGGTAATTGAAAACGTCATATATTTTATACAGTTTGGAACATAATTTTTTTTCTTAAAACATCATATTGGAACGGAGGGAATATAATTTTGGTATTTTGGATTTATAGAATATAATTTTGGTATTTTGGATTTATAGATTTAGATTATATTGTGTTTGTTGCTTTGTCTCTGACAAATCTATGAGCAATCTCTTAAAGATTCTTGTGTCTTCTCAAGCTTTCTACTCCGTAGGCTTCTTCTTAATATGAAACAATGGGTTGACATGACCTAAAATAAACCATCAAAACAATGATAGAATCGTTTTTAATTAATATTTGTTACCAAGAATCAAAAATCAAAAGCAAAATGTACGTACATGATGTGTTGCCAAGAGAATTTTTGGTTCGTGGTGGTAAAACCTTACAAACATAAATTTGCCATCCTCCTACATCACTTCCACTAAGTTCCTCAGCCTTCTTTATTGTATCATGTCCCTTAACACAAACCCTAGCATGAAGAGAAATACTTACAGAGCCCGATCATGATATCAATATCAGGAAGTGAAGTGTCAAATCCCGTAACAAACATCCTAATAATTTGATTGCACAGAGTTAATATTATCAAATATATCACACCAACAACACATACCCAAAAACAAAACAAATCAACTTACATGCGTTTGTCATGAATTGGAGCATCATCATCTATATCTAAATAGCTATACCTATCTTTATTATCCAAATCTTCATCTTCATCTCGAGGATACCCTTTTTAGAGTCTATGGGAACAGAAACGTCTACAATTAATCCATATGAAGAGAAGTGTTTTCTTAAGACGAGCTCGAGACAATATTGAGGAATCGAAGTGTCATATCCCTCAATGCAATACCATTTACATCTATCGCCATAAATTGATTTCCAGCGTTTTGGGGTGGGATTGCATAATTCGTTTCAAGTCCCTAAGGTACAAAAGAAGATCTAGTCACTTTTTTACTTCTTCTTTTTGAAGAAACCATTAATTGGGAGAAACAGTAAGGGGAAGAAGATTACCTTCATTGCTTTGTCCATTGAGGTTTCTTCAATAAAGAATTCGCTTGAAAGAGATGGTTTGAGTTGTTTGATGAAAGAAACAAAAACAAAGTAAAAAGACGACTCACATAAATTGGAAGAAAGAGTTTAAAATCAAAACCCTTCGTTTTTTTTTGTCAACAATTGGATCGACAAGGCCCGATCCATAGCCTAGCCCAACCCTTAAAATTCCTATTTAATCTAGCAACTGCGTAGAGGGGAGGAATCGAACCCTAGATACCATAGTTATTAGCTGGATTATCCTAACCACCAGACTGAGAAGAACTCGGCAAAAATATTAGTTAATTCAGTATTTGTAAAAGCCCAGTTACTACCACAATACACATGTAAGCCCAAATTTATACTATTATTTAGAGTAAATAAAATAAAATAAACATATAATGCTCCTAATTAAATAATACATGAAGCGCAGGTAAGAGATTAGGGTTTAGAGTGAAGCCGCCACTTAGCATCTATATAAATAAATCCAGCCTCTCTTCTTTTCTCTAATATCTCCATTGTTATACACTTCTTTAGCTTCTATTTCATCGTATTTTTACATAGTTTTGTTAGTAATTTCAAATCTTATTTTTGGTTTTAAAGTTTAGTATTGGTGTTAAAAACAAATTTGTTCGATGCCACGTCGACGGTAGCTTGATGCAATGATCCTCGATGCTACATTGGACATAAACAAAATGTTTGTGTTTCGCTTTCTGATAGGAACCTATGGATCTTGATTTCTCTTGTGGTCTATGGAGCCATTTCGGCGATTACATTATTTTATGAAAATCATTTTAAAGAGAAAAGTGATTGGAGATTGGGAAGAATCCTATGATGAGTAATTGCTAAAATATGGAATTACCGTCTGAGATTATTACTTTGATGTGAATAACGCTGCTTTACTGAGGCTTCCCAATTCAGATTCCAATGTTAATTTTTTTTTTTTTTTTTTTTTTTTTTTTTTGGTCAAAAAANNNNTTTTTTTTTTTTTTTTTTTTTTGTCATTTGAGTCAATAATATTCTTTCTATAACCCAAATTTTTATGAATATCAAACAATATTATGCATGTTAAGTAATTTGAGAAATATTCCATGTATAAATGTTTTACGTAGTGGACATTTTACATGCTCTTGATCGATTTGTTATATATATACATATCTTACTATAAAGAATTTGAATTCTTACAAGTCATATTAGTTTGATGACTTTGGTCCATTAAGTGTTATATTTTGGGAATTGACTGGTTATGAATTGATTATAAATTGTGTGTTTGTCTATCTTTAAAAGAATTAAATATTGATAAACGCAAAATTTAAAATTAAACAAATTAATATGTCCGTTGTAGTTAGAAATAGAAACAATGCATCACCAATCATAAGATAACATGTGTCCTGACCGACCAAAAGAAAAACAGGTAATGGCCAGCTTGATTGTAGCCGGCGTTGCGGAGATGCTCTTTCACACGTCAAAAGCTATTTCTGACCTTTATCACGCAAAGACAAAAACAAAAAGTAAAAGTATAAAAAGAGTCCATAATTGGAAGAAAACTATGTTCAGAGTTGCAATACTTTGACTTTTAATTCAGACATTCAAAAGTATTAATACTTTGACTTGTATTGTATTACAATTCTATGATCTCTTTTTAGAAGCTCAAACGTAATATAGTTTGACTTGATATGTAAATAGTAAGACATTTGGAATCATATATTATTTTCTAATGTAGCACGTAGATAAAAGGTCGTAATCAACTATAACACACTCCGCACAATTAATCTTATTAGGATCAAAATGCAGCGTATTCATAGTTTGGTGCGATAGATTCATCTTCCATCTCTTCATTAGAAGAGTCAACTTTTTCACTCGAAGGCACAATATTTAAATCATCGACTGATGACGCAACCTCTTCGACAATCACTTTTTCTTGATTTCCGATTTAATTGCACAACTTTTTATTGATAGATACGTCTACATATAGCACATCGAACTTATGATCTTTTCGCTTACACATTGATGTAGTAGAACTCGAATTAGTTATCAAAAAAATGTTCCAGAGTATGAGATATTTCAAGTATTTGCTGTTTGTAGACATAGATGGTTTAAATTAGAAAAAAAGTAATAGTAATAGTTAACAATCTTTTAGCAAAATACTCAATTTAACATTGTAAGTACTGAAAATCGTTGATTTAACATTAAATTTTGGACATGCTTGATTAAACATTCAGTTTTTTGTTGACTTTTGGAAAAACCGTCAACTATTCGTTGACTCGGCCAGTTAAACCTTCCGATAATTTCAAATCAAAATTGACTCTGAAATGGAAAACTAAATTTGTTTTTGGAAGTTCGATTCACTTCTTATCTTCGTTTTGAAGAATCCCTAGCTTAAGGGTTCTTCAAAACGAAGATAAAAAGTGAATTGAACTTCCAAAAACCAATTTAGCTTTCGATTCAGAGTGAATTTCAATTTTAGATTATCGGAATGTTCAATTAGCCAAGTCAACGTAAAGTTGAGAGTAAAGTTGAGAGTTTTTTCAAATGTCAACAAAAAATTTGAAAGTTTAGTTAACCATATCCAAAATGTAAAGTTAAATCAAGATTTTTGATACTTGCAATGTTTAATTGACATTTTTCCCTATCTAAATTTGTACAATCTAAAATAGTGTTCCAACAAATGTCTGTCAATTTTATACAGCGAGTGCAACGAAAAAGTTGTATAATTACACTAAAACATATCACATGAAAAAGCTTAACATGATATAAAGAAAATTTAGTCATTCTTCGGCTTCATATGACCACTTATGACATAAAACTCTCAAGATAATCAAACGTCGCAATCAATAAACTATGGATAGCTATGCTGGAAAATTTGTGACATAGTTCACGGGAAATAAAACTGCACAAAGCCACAGCGATAAGAGTAATAATGTTTCTGATTGCTACTCTTTCCTTATACTTGCTCTCTTTCGCACAAGCCTCTTTCTGATTCGATGCTTGAGAAGTAGAGATAATGACTCACTAAATCTCACCAAAACATTTCTACCAAAAGACTAAAATGCAATAATTGAATGGAGCTTTTGTTAATGTTTTAGAAATAGAAGGTGTTTAAAGAAATCATCGGCTTTAATAGAAGTAGATCAATTACAATTTATATCAGTTGTGAGTTGTAGTATTCTATTTAGGTTTTATTATAATTTATTCTTGCTTACTTCTTGTAATCATAGATAGTAATATAATTATTACTTATCAAACATACATTTTGGATATATTAACATATAAACACATAAACATGGTATTTTTGATTGAACACCAAGTCATATCACTTAAACATTAGAAATATGAAATTATATATCTAATGCAAACTAAAATAACAGACTAATATGTAAACGATTTTCTGAAAACATTTCAGACATCCATTATTCCTTTAACCGTCACCAAATTCTTCTCTTTGTCCATTGTTATCCCATCAACACTTACAATTCGTAAAAACACACTCTGAGTATTCGCGTTTACCACTTTAAAAAAACATGATTTGTTCTCTAACCTTTGGTTTTCTTAACAGTTTTGGATTTTCCCAATACAACCTTGACAACGGAAGTTCAGCTTCAATATCTTCGTTTTTTAAAAATCCAAAATAATTTATAATAACTTTCATTTTTAAAACAAATGATGAACTGAATAGAGGACATCAAAAGCTTCCAAGACTCTTTAAGCCGTAACATATCTGCAAACCTCAAGAAAGACTAAATTGTTATCAATTTTTTAAAATCATTTTCATATTCAATGCAATTCATACAACTATAGGCATGTAGCATTAAAAAAGAAAAATTCCAAAAAAGGTCTATGCACAATCAAGTAATATTAGCCAAGGATAAATGGGTATCATGGAATACAGGAAAAGAGAAGCTACGAACCTTGCACTGATAGATTTATACATATGCAACGCTCCATAGTAATTGCCTTCTTCTATCACTTTTTCAATTCATCAATATGCTATAACAATTTGAAAGAAAAAAAAACATGAAGATCAAATTCACAGATTAGAGCGAAACTTTTTTGGCAATGGAAATCTAAAAAGCAGATCCAAGTAGAGTATCTCTTGAACAGGGGTTAATCCTTGTATAGTTCTCTCTCGACTTAGATTCGAGTTTTGGATTGAAGATGATGAAAAAGATCTTTCTTTCCATTCTCTGCGACTTGGATCCGAGTTTTGGATTAAAGATAATGAAAAAGATATATTTTCATTCTCTGTATAGTCACTCTTCCGTAAGGCAATTAATCATCATGTTGAGATCGTCACTCGTGTGTAGCAAGAAAACTTAAAGAACATAAATGTAAAGACAC
>OVAX01000454.1:0-80742 GCA_900406405.1 Lepidium africanum
GGCAAACAATTAATATTCTCTTTCAAAAAAATGAAAATGTAAACAAATTGCACTGGTATGTACATATAGGTGGATGTGTATATAAATGTAGGAATTGTGTCTCTCAACACAACACGTATTTTGATATTCTTCACTTCCCATAATTCTCTACTTCTCACTCTTCTTCATATAGACCTTTCTTAATTACTATATCTTCATGGATCCCCCATTCAACGAAATCTACGATAGCCTTTTGTATAATCAGATCACAAACACAGAAACCAATATGTCCGAAATACCTTATAGCTTCTCGGTCACGGCGGTCGTGGAAGAGGTGGAGCTTCCGGTGATTGACGTCAGCCGTTTGATTTATGGAACCGAGAAGGAAAGAGAGAAATGTAAGGAAGAGATTGCTAAAGCTTCGAGAGATTGGGGATTTTTCCAAGTTATAAACCATGGAATATCAGTGGATGTGTTGGAGAAGATGAGACAAGAGCAAATTAGGGTTTTTAGAGAGCCTTTTGATAAGAAAAAAAAGTCTGAGACTTTCTCCGCCGGGAGTTATCGGTGGGGAACGCCGTCAGCGACTTCTCTCCGGCAACTTTCTTGGTCAGAAGCTTTTCATGTCCCCATGACAGATATTTCTGACAACAAGGAATTCACTACCCTCAGGTACACGAATATTGATATTAATTAAACTTTAATTTACTTTTTTTTATAACTTTATGTTTATATAAATTTGAATCTTGTATAGTTTCTAATGAGTAATGACAACACATCATCACCTATAAACTTGGTGTTTCTAGGATTAATGATATAACTAATTATAATGAAAAGCTTAATTAATTAATGAATAGTGTTTGACTATAACATACACAATTTGCAGAGCATTTACATTAAATAGTCAAATATTAGGAACATGCGAGACCAACCATATTTTTAATACGAATATATATGGCGGTTTTGAAGCATATAATAGAGTGTTGTCAATTATATTTAATAATAATTGTTGTTTGGTACATTTAAGTAAAATAAAATAATTAATCCTAGAAATATAGTTGTTGGGGATTGGGTCAAAGATTTATTCTCTGTCTCTCATGCGTTTCTATGTTTTCATTTTTCAATACTATTTTCGATGAGTCTAATTTCTATATAGCAAGTTGGCATGTGAAAATACAATGAATAAAAAAAAAAATATTAGATTATGAATAATAATAATAATATTAAGACTTTTCAAACCAAAAAATAATAATATATTACAGTATGTCTTTAGCTAGCTCTAATGGTACTTAATATTTGTAGGAATTTCGTCAACTTCAAACAGTTTAACATGCTAGCAATATTTATTACGAGAAATGGACTTTCGACACCAGCTGCAGCATGGAATGATTTTTGAACATATATACAATTTTTATTTTATTAAGTAAAAAAGGAAATAAAAAAGAAGGAGAACCTTTTTAAAGCAAATTAATTACTAACAGTTGTCTTACTTTCTGAGTTTCTGAATTCGGACCAACTTTTTTAGTCTTTTTTTCCCAACACAAAACAAACGAAACCCATATATTTATTTAGTCATGGTTTTGAAGAAAACGTTTTAACCAACTAATTAGAATTAGTCCTAACATTGCTCATTTCTTTTACAAAAAAAAAGAAAAAAAAAAAGAGAAAGAAACATTGCTCACTCAACATGCATTTACATCTAAAAATATTTGAACCAGAACATGTCTTGAAAGTTGAATAAAACGTATTTCGAAACAATAATGCAATAAATGTCTTTTATTTGAGAAAAAAATACAATTACGATATACATATATATATATATATATGTATTGTTAACAAACATATATTACACGTGTTTTAAATCTGATTAGCTTAATAATTAATGAAGATAATGCTATATACAAATACACTTTACTCAATGTTTTTATACTTAAAAATATTCATAATGTATTTTCACACAAAATATACATCTAATATATATATATATATATTATAAACTTTGCGTAAATTAATGTTCAATTAAATATTTTATATTATTTCGTAAAATATTCAACTCCCCATTACATATATCTGTAGTTATGATGATTTCTTTGTTGTTGATGTGGGTTTAATGTTAATTTTTTCGTAAATGTGGAATAATGTTCTTAATCTCTTCTCATGTGTTTTTTAATTGAGAAAAAAAAATTATTGTGAATCTAAGCAAGTAGGTACGATCCTAGAAACATAGTAGACAGTATACAACTGTAAAATATAGATTTCAGTACTATATGATTAGAAATGAAGGAAGAGTCACGAGAAAACTGTCTGTTTAGCAGAGAGGCATCGAATAATGGATAGGAAGAAGAACTATATACTCGAACATGGCAGACTGTATATAATCTATATATATATATTTATATATGTGTGATCAGTAATGTACATGTATGAAGTACTGTGTATAAATGTGTGCTGAATTCTGAACACATTCTTACATACTTGTATTTGCATGCATGTGGCTGTCTTACACATCTTATGCATAGTTTTAGCTTCTGTGTTGTGTAATTTGTGTGACCACATACCCTTGCCACCTTTCATACTTGGCGTCTCTCCTGATAAGTCACTATTTGTGCCAATTTGACATTTAAATATCTACATTTCTTTACTGTAAATCCTAATTCAATATTTATTTTATTATATATATATATATTAAAATATCGGTATAATATTTTGGAGAAAAATGAATCTGCGGAAAATTCAAAGTATATTCCATGAGATGTCGTATATATACTTGAGATATTTTTCTTACAAAATACATTAGCTTAGGAGCTCTATACAAACTTAGATCTACGGTATAATATTAATCCATGATTAGTCTAAATTTCAGATTTATATAACTTTTGGTCAACAAAACCTCTTACTAATTATAGTGCCATGACATACTCAAATAGGTAAATAAAAATAAAGCAAAAAATGCCTCTAGAACTTGTAAGTTCATTTAGAAATAAGCTAGAGTTCAACATTTTGATTTTATATATTAGAAATAAACATAAGCTTAATTTTTTTTAAGCTCTTAATAAACTTTGGAACCTTTATATCAATACTTTCTCTACCGAAGTAATGGAGCCGGATAAATGAATAAAGTTCACACATTCAAAGGATCGAAGATGACATGATAAAGATAGTTGCAATATATTATATACAGTGTATCCGAATTCCCAAAGGAGAAACAATATAGAAGAGTCAAAAATTGGTAAAAGGGGTCCATGTTCCTATCAGCTAGGAGGTATCTCTCTTTCAGTTAAGAAGCAATGAAACGGATTTAGACATGTACTTCTCCTAGGGGTCCATGTTTCATTCCCATTTTTGTTTCTCATTTCTTCTAGTTTTGTTTTAGTCTCTTTGGGACCCTTCTCCATTATACCTCCCATGTCTCTCTAACTTCCTGCCATTTCATCTAATCACATATGAACTGTGGTTTTTTACTATTTACGAGACTAATGATATGGAGCATGTATTGTGTCTATAATGGTCACCTGAATTGTAAATATCGATGATCAAGCCATAATCTGTGATTATTTTTTTGTATATACAGTTCAACAATGGCGAAATTTGCTTCGGAATCGGAAGCTCTAGCATATATGTTGGCAGAAGTTCTTGCAGAGAAGTCAGGAAGAAAATCAAATTTCTTCAGAGAAAACTGTGTGAGAAATACATGTTATCTAAGGATGAATCGTTATCCACCATGTCCAAAACCATCAGAAGTGTACGGATTAATGCCACACACGGACAGTGATTTCCTCACTATCTTATATCAAGATCAAGTGGGAGGTCTCCAACTTATCAAAGACACTAGATGGATCGCCGTTAAACCTAATCCCAGAGCTCTCATTATCAACATTGGTGACCTATTTCAGGCATGGAGCAATGGGATGTACAAAAGTGTGGAACATCGTGTGATGACGAATCCAAAGGTGGAGAGATTCTCAACTGCTTATTTTCTATGTCCATCATACGACGCCGTTATTGAGTGTTCAAGTGATTCTCCTACTTATAGAGATTTCAGCTTTAGAGAATTCCGACAACAAGTTCAAGACGATGTTAAGAAGCTTGGTTTTAAAGTTGGTCTCCCTAGATTCCTTCTCTATTGATTCATTTATACACGCACATTTATTCTTATATATTTTAGGTTTTATAATTTATTTCAAAGTTTTTTTTTTTCTTTTCATTTTTATCTATGTATTCAATTGTCCATTTATCTTAACATATTATCTGAAATCTTATATCTCTCTCTCTTTAATTGAACTTGAAGTTTTATTGTAAACTCAACCCAATAAAAAAAACAAAGCAATACCAATTTAAATTAAACCAAAACCAAAGTGGTTGGTTCAACGAAATTGAGTTTCGCCGAGAAAAGAACAAAGGAACCAGGAGAACAAAAAAAAAATCTATGAAATATTTTGGTATATTCTATTTATTTCTCCTTATAGATATTTAATAAATTTCAGAAGATATTAGGCGAACGGTCACGATAATTAATTAGAAAAAAAAAAAAAAACAGGAAACAATATGGCTTTTCTCTCGGCGATGAAGTTGCAGGCACGTCCACCGCCGATCACGTCCAGTCTCAGTTCAAATTCCAAACCTGCAGGTTCGGATTCCGTTTCCTTAAACTCATCCGAACCTAGCTCCGAACAGCAGCCTCGGAAATTCAGCTCGCAGCTGAATCGTTGGAACAGAGCACGAACCTTAAAGTCCGGCGTGAAGCTGGACCGTACGATTAGCAATGGGTCAAACTGTACCCCCGGTCCGATCGAAAGTTCGAATCGCTCTGATATTTCGACAATGGGTGGTGACGTGTCAATATCAAGTAACGGAGATAATGAGACGGATTTGACGACGGCCAAGTCGATTTTTATAGTTTCTGACGGAACTGGATGGACGGCGGAACACGCCGTTAACGCTGCTTTGGGCCAATTCGATTATTGCTTGGTCGACCGTGGATGTCCCGTTAATACACATCTCTTCTCAGGGGTATTCTCGTCTTTCGCTCTCTCTTCTCTCAATGTATCAATTTTAGCTAAACCGAAACCGATACACTTAATAACCGAACATTAAATCGATTCTGATTCAGAGAACATGGTATAAAATGAGCGAACCGATTCAGATTTTTACTTAGCTGAACCGAAATCAAGTAGATTTTGTTAAACCGAAATTGATCATTTTTGGTTAATTAGTCATCGTTTTTTGAAGATTGAAGATGGAGAGAAGCTAATGGAGATCATTAAGCAAGCTGCAAGAGAAGGAGCGATGGTAATATACACTTTAGCTGATCCATCCATTGCAGAAGCAGCAATGAGAGCTTGCAAGCTATGGAATATTCCATCACTAGACATCCTCGGACCAATCACAGACTCAATCTCTTCTCACTTAGGCACTAATCCTTCAGGTCTTCCACGTGGCATCACACACTCATCTCTTAACGAAGACTACTTCAAACGAATCGAAGCAATTGAATTCACGATCAAACACGACGATGGTGCCTTGCCTGAGAATCTAGAAAAAGCGGACATTGTACTTGTAGGTGTCTCTAGGACAGGGAAGACTCCACTCTCGACTTACTTAGCTCAAAAGGGTTATAAAGTCTCTAACGTACCAATCGTTAACGGTGTAGATCTTCCTAAGTCTCTGTTCGAGATTGACCCGAGAAAGGTTTTTGGTTTGATGATTGATCCGGTGGTTTTGCAAGGGATAAGAGAGGCAAGAGCCAAGAGTCTTGGACTTGGTTTGAGTTATAAGACCAAGTACTCTGAGTTGAGTTCTGTTAAAGAAGAGCTTGAGCTTGCCAAGAGAATCTTTGCTGAGAATCCGACTTGGCCAGTGATTGGTAAGACCATATATGATGCAGAGTTTTAATAGAATTTGATATAATATTTAAAAATTCTTGAATTGTTGTGTTTTCAGAAGTGACAGAGAGTGCAATTGAAGAAACTGCGGCAGTGATTTTGAGGCTTTACGATGAGAGACAAAGCAATCGAGCTATGCCTCGTATCTCTAAAAGCTACTAAATAATTATTATTATTATGAGGATTAAGATTAATGTGGAAGAATTTATAGAGAAAGTATAGTTTGATTAAACTCGTTCACAAAGCTCATTGGTTTCTATTGGTCCAGAACTAAAATCCATACATATACGAGCCCAAGTTAGAAAAACTTGAGTAAGCTTTTTATCCACGACAAAAGTATTAGCAAATAATAACATAAGCATATTATGTGATTTTAACAAATAAGAAATAGGGATACAACAAACATTAAGTCTTTAGTAAATTACTACATAATTATCCGTGCATTGCATAAAATTAAACTTCTTGTAATACAATTATATTTCTTTTTGATTTTTAAATATCTATATATTTTTGAATGCAAAACTTCAAAATTTATAAAATGATTAATTTTTTTGTGTGTTTTTAATACGTATAATATTTATTTTATATTTTGTATATTATATTTTATTGTATGTGATTTTGTTAATTGATTATTGTCTTTATTTTTTGATTATTCTAATTTTGTTACAATTTTATTAATTTTTATTTTGATTTCATAATGAGATAAAACTAATTGTATGGACAAAATAATGCTTACCAAATTTATTTATTGTATAAATTTATATATATATGATCGTAGTAATTTGGTGACAAAAAAATATGATTGTAGTAATTAATATCGGCTATGAGTAGATTTTTAGACTAATAAAACTGAATCAATTCATATTAAATTTTAGGTACAAAAAAATAACATAAAATTAAAATAATAAAAAATTTAAAACGAAACAAAAACAAAAGATTAAAATAATTCCGATTAAAAAAACAAAGGGTTAAAATAATGGGTGAGTTTGATGAATGTACATAAGTTTTTGAAAAATTAGATTTTTGACATAAGTTTTAAAAAAAATAATTTTTTGACATATTTTACCAATTTTGACCATTTTACCCCTAGTATACCGATATTGAATGAGTTAAACAGATATTATTTTTTGTATATTGATAAGATATAAGGTATATTACACATGTGTTAAATGAGTTAGATAAGTAATATATTTGATAACTCGATAATATATAAGTTGAGTATATAACAATATTATTTACTCGATAACAATATATGTTTTGCGGTACAAAGAAAAAGTAACATAAATATCCAACATATCAAATGTGTGTATATGCAATTGTTTACCATATATAATAAATATGTTAGATGTATATAGATTTATGTACACGGGTAAATAAAAACATAACATTGTAGCAATATATGTTTTACGATGCATAAAAAAAAACATGAATATCCAACATATCTATATAATTGTTTAACATGTGTAATAAATATGTTAGAGGTACATATATATATATATATAGACAAATAAAAACTTGAACAATTATCACTTTGGTTATACTGTTACATGAGCACATTAGGTATCGTTTGAAAAATTACACTAAATCTAATTTTTTGAGAACTTGTGTGAAATATTTAATTTTTTGAAAACTTATGTATGTTTGTTATAGTTTCTCTAATCAGGCACTAAAGATGCAGCTTAAATGAGGTGGTCCTATCCATGAGACGCCAAACTTCATAATCTCACATGCAAGCTTTACACGCCATAGATGTTTTGATGTCTTTTACTTCCTCAAAAACACTTGCAGGTGTATCAAAACAGAACACTTGTCTTTAACATATTTGTACATCAAATTCCAAAAAACCACTAGAGCAAGAGGATTGAGTATATGTCTAACTCTACCATAAGCTCTATCAAGGCTCTCAAAAGTTTCTTTTAACATAGGCATGATAAAAGAAAAGAGTTGTTCATAACCTTTTATTTTTGATGTTCCTCCAAGGTATAGTAGAGTGACACCATATAAATACTTGACATCAGTAATACGTATTGCAGAAGCTTCATGTAATAATTGTAGTCATTCTTCTCTTTCATCACAATGGAAAAAATAGAGCACGTCCAACCTGTAAAGAGTGTCAGGATTCTCATTATCCTGTAACTTCTGATATATCTGAAAGTGCTGGAAATGATACAATTTATTAGGATAGAATTCAAGTTTTCTTGAAGAAAGTTTGAATAATACCTGACTCTAATCACATAGTTCAATTAATTACTTTGAAACAGACCTAAGCTTAAACAAACCAGATAAAGATTATGAAGTCAAAAATATGGCAAAGAACGTCAAAATATCATCGAGTAAAAGACTTAGAGTATATGACATGACTTTAGGTATGAAGTTTTCTTAACAAAATGAAAGAAACGGATGGTGAACTATTGAAAGACAATGAGATTACTATTGTATAATTAGGTCGTGATCCAAATATACAAGATAACACAAATAACAATAAAAACGCAAAATTATGTTTCTATATATAGAAGATATACATTAATGTGAAAAGACAAAAAAAATTGACAATTTAATTTATTTTGATTTTTTTTTGCCAACCTTACTCATTCTTTCTACTAATAGGATCGACCAAAGTCCAATACATAGCAAATTACTCCCACTGGAGCTGGTGGGATTTGAACCCCCACCTGGTGCCAAGCTAGATTAGAGACAAACCAACTAGGTCACATGTTTCTTGACAACTTATTTTTGATTTGATAGAACAATTTCAATTTATTTATTCTATTTCTGACTTTAGTAAGAATTGAATAATAAATTATGTTAATATATTTGTACAAATAGGAAAACGTAATATATAACATATCTTTTAGTCTATAATATGTAATAATTGAAAATGTCATGTTTTAATTTAGGAAATAAACTATATAAAATTAATAAGATAAAGTTTTATTTTAGTCCCAATATTTGTTTTTTTGTGTCGGCAGTTTTAGTTTTCTATTTTAAAACATAATACTTCATAATCATAACCATAATTAGCAATCGTTATTCATCATGTTGATAAATGACTAACAAATCTAATATATTAATTAATGGACTTCTAACCATGTTTAATAGGGTTTATCCGAGAAATATAATTCCAATGCACTTATTCGTATTTGATTTTGCAATTAATATTGCAATACATTTTGGTTTACGCTAGACAAAGATTATACTTTACGGTTTAAGATTATTTAGGTTTACCTAAATGGACTTCAAATATTGTGTAATGGACTCAGACAAAAATTAAGAATAAAAACTATATAATTGGCTTATTCTTTTTAGATTTTTGTATAAATATTGCAAGACAATATGAATTAATATTGCAAGACCGTTAGAAGTAGTGAGTTTAATTAATGGACTTATGATTTTGTGTAATGGATTTTAAAAAAATGTAAGATTACGCGGGTGGAGATAACTTTTAACACGATTACAAACTATATCAAGATTTTCAAAGTTTCTGACAACATCGGCATACATACCAGTGATTTGGAGGAAATCTCTCGAAAAAGTATTTAGCACCCATTTTGGCCAACTCTCTATCATCTTTCTTTGGCTGAGTGGCATGTATTTCCATGGTGCTCGTTTTTCTCAATTATGAAGATAGTAGTAATTCATCACCTTTAGTTTTTGATTATAAATCATTTTAAATTTGGAATCTTAGTCGATTTTTTTTTGTCAACATTGAATCGACAAGATCCGATCCATAGCCTAAAGTGCACCCCTAAAATCTCTTTTTAAGATACCATAATATAGCACATAGGAATCAAATCCTGGTGCCAAATCGTTAGTTAGATCATCTTAACCACCAGGCAAAGAGCAACTCAGCGAATCATAGTCGATTCAGTTACTTATATGTTTAGTATTTCGATAATACATAATATTGTTCGTACACAACTTAAAAGAAAAGTATGTTTTACTGGATACTTAAGTAAAATATATATGATCAGATTCAATAACTCAAATAGTTTTCTTTTTATATTATATAAATATACCTTTTTGTAATAAACATATAAGATATCTATAGCTTATTATCATAATAGATGGAAATACTAATAATGATGACAACTATTCAAATTTAGATATTTTACTATAATTATAATATTTAACGATTTTCATAAAATTTTTAAGTAATTATATATAGGAAAATTGTTAGGATAGATTAAACAATATAGAAAACATTAGATATGGACCCGTGCGATGCACCAGCTTGTTTTTGTTAAAGAAAACTTGATATATATACATATATATATATATATATATTTGGATCTTTAGATTTAACACGTGGAAAAATCTCGTTGATTAGTAATTTTTGAAACCCAACTTAATATAATAGGATTTAGATCGTTAGATTTGATATGTGAAAAAATCACAGTGATTAATAACTTTTGAAATCCAATTTTATATTATATTATATTAAAGCGGGAGTACTTTTTGCCAATCAGGATATTTCTTTTTGGAGAAAAAAATTGCATTTATTGCGCTGAGGACAAAATTGTCAAAAAACTATAAGTTAAATTTGATCTATATTTTTCATGTAACGCTCAGACGAGATCTAGACCGTCCATTTATGTTTTTAATCCTGGCTGTCCGTTTTTTAATTATTCGAAAATGAGTTTAGGGAAACCAACTATTTCTTAATTGCGGATCATGGCCAAATCTTCTTCTAAAATCCATAACTCTCTAATGGCCTATCAGAAAAATTCAGAAAATTCATATAAATTCAAAACAGGCCTCCTCCTCTCGGATAAAATTTTTTTAAAAAATTTCAAAAACTTTTCCACGCCTTAAACCCTAGCGATATATTAAAATTTTTTTTTTCCGGTGATTTTCGAGTTTTCCGGTGCCAGAGCTCCGGTCTTACCAGACAACTCTCGGGAAGAAGAACATGGCTCAGGCAAGAAGACCTAAGTTTCCTTAAACCGGTTCTGTATTTATCTACTCTATATATTCTCCTTATTTTTGGTTTATGGAAATACCATTTATGTGATCGTAATCACTTTTATCCCCCGTGTAAACCATTTAATTCGACGTTATCTCGAATTTAATTTTGTTATCTATATTCGTGTGATCGTAATCACTTTTATACGATCCCTAAAATTAATGAAATTCGAATTAAATAAATATTTTTCCATGATTCCGTCTTATCTCTACTACTAGAGTTTTTTCGAGAACCTTGACCATCTTACATAATACCTCAATAGCGTCTTCGTTTTACATCCCATCCCAACCTAGCTCGCCTCTTTTTGAAAGTTTCTATTTTTCTTTGCATTTTGTTCTAGGTTTGTTTTCTTTGCACCATGAGTTCTTCGTTGGCTGTAGTCGATGGATTCACTCTATTCAACGACATCAAAACGAGCAACCACAAACCTTATAGAATCAGATGCAAGATCTTGCACGTTTGGTTTTCATACGGAAAGATGTCCAGTAAAACTATAGAGATGGTCCTCGCCGATGAAACCGTACATGTTTTTTTGTAGTACTACGATTTTATGGATGTTTTTTATATTACATTTATCCGATATTTTTTTTTTTGTTATTTAGGGTGTCAAACTATGCGCTACCATCAAGAAGGACCATGTTAGAAATTTCGAGCATTCTATAAAAGCTGGCCAGTGGAAGATAATCCATAACTTTCACGTCTCTAAAGATAGTAGCCTTTATCGGATTTCCTCGCTTTCCTTCAAGATTGTTTTTCTCAACAACACTGGTGTCGCTGCATGCGATCCAATTGTGAACAATAGTTTTATCTCATTGGTCCCGTTTGAAGGTATTCTTAATGGTTTTTACGATCCTAACGTCATGATCGGTAATGTTTCTCATTTGTTTTTCTAATCCTTTTTAATATTTTAATCTTTTTCCGTTTTCAAATAGATGTTTATGGACATATTGTAAGTGTGGATGAGATTCAATGTCCATGGGAAAGGTCGTGTTCGAACTTCGGGACCAATAGTAAGTTGTAGTTATTTTTCTATTTTGTTATTTTTCTATCTATTAATAGTTTTTTTGTGTGGAATTCATTTTCTTTTTTGATTTTGTTTTTCTTTGTTTTTTTTTCTGTGCAATGATAATCATCTATCGTGTTGTCTTTGGTGTTCTTATGCTCGATCATTCTACGACATTGTTTTGCGATCTTCTAACGGTTTGATGTTTTTTCTGATTCGTTTTGCCGAACTTCATGTTTGGAATGGTATGCATGTTTTATTGTATTGTACTCCTTTACACTTTTATTTTCATTTCATACTATTTTTCGTATTTTTTATAATTTTTATTGTGCTCTTTATGTATTGCTTTGGTCGATTTTTTAATTATGTGATAGATGTTCGAAGTATAAGCAACTCATTTGACACATCACTCATTGCTTTTAACCCTAAGATGCCGGAGACGGAAGCTTTCGATGGGTAATTATTTGTTTTTATGTACATAACGAACATCTAGATTATTTTTTTTTGGTATAACTACTGAATTTATCACTTATTTCTTAGTTTTATCACTGATGGTTTAAAGATCGTGATGAAGAATTTGAAGACAATCATACCTAAAGTTTCTGATGATGATCTTTGGCTTGAATATCCTATGCTTCAAATTACTGACTTACTTGGCACAGACGAGGTTATGCATGTTTTTTCTTTACCTTTTTTCATATAGATAATTAGAGATTCGATCTATATAATGATAGGAAATTAAATTTGTTTGTAGGTTGGGCGATGTCGTTTGTTGTGTACAGTTTATAGTATAGACACCGATTGGGGTTGGTATTATTTCGGTTGTAAGAAGTGTAATAAGAAAGTCTTTTTCGACACTCCTATAAAGATCGAGGGTGTATCAACTAATCCCCAATCCAATTTTTGGTGCGAGACCTGTAAAGGCTTCATGAGGAACGTGTCTCCAAGGTTTGTTTTGTCTACTCTTAATATAGAGATGTTTTTTTTGTCGTTTTGACGAGTCATTAAATTGTACACTTGATATAGGTTCAAATTTCATCCGAAGGTAATTGATTTGACCGGTGAGATAAAATGCATGTTGTTTGATAGTTTTGCAGCCGAAGTGGTAGAATTAAAAGCAAGCAATATCCTTGGTCCAGACTATTATAAGGTATTTTATTGTTATATGTCGTTCGATATTAAAGTTCTGAGATTATTTATTTTATGTAATGGTTTCGTTTTTTTCTTAAAATGCATGTATGGAGATTGGAAATTCCGATATTTTACCAGATGCACTCAATAATTTAAGAAGAAAAACATTCCAGTTTGGTATTATAGTAGAGAAGGATAACATTGGTTTGAGAAATGATACTTTTAAAGTGGCTAAGGTTTGGTCTGATGGAAAGTCTGTAACCGAGGCTATTGATCTTCCGTCTTCTTCAAGTGATCAAGTAAGTACATCATTATTCTGACTTTACGTGATTTTGCTTTTAAAAATTTAAATGATTTCTCTTACCTATTTTTGCTAGAATTTTGTATAAAATTCCGTATCAGTATTGTTTATCTATATTTTTTCTTTTATTTACAGATGAATCCTTCCATCTCTAATAGCGACGAGTTTTCTGAGATGTCCCGTTCATTATTTTCAACACCTTCATCTAAGCGATCTGATGCAGGATGGTTAGATGATGAAAAGTCATTAGTTAATAAGAAGCTCTGTCCTGGAACCAATAGTGTTAAGATTCTTGATCCTAATCTTTTCAAAGAAGTAGCCGAAGAAGATTTTGCTTCTCCCATTGCTCGCAAAGCTCCTAATAAGCGTTGAAAATGATTTTGGTTAAATGTTTTTCATTTGTTTAACAAAGTTGAACACATTGCTTTGTTTCGCATTTTAATCTATGATTAAGTACTCTTTTATTAAAAAAATTATTTATAATAAAATATCCTTTGGTTTTATGTATTATATTTTATTATTAAGTCTTACTTTATATAATAATAGTCGTTGATTTATGTAAATTATAATAGATTACAAGTATACTGTAAATTAGTTTCATGTTAAAGGAAAACCAAATAGTTCACACCAAACAAAAAAGGAAAAACCAAATAGATAAACATACTAAGTAGTATTTGATAAAATTTACTTATTAAGTAGTTCATGAACATATTATAATTATGAGGAAGTATATGCTTGAGTTGATAATCCCAAAAGCAAGTTTTGCATATGTCTTTCATTGCCAGTTTGTAGTCCTCATCCAGTCATTCCCATTCGCCGTAGTAACGTACTATCAGGATGAATTCTCCTTCACATGTGCATTTTCCTTGGACATATGATTGTTTGAGTTTCTTTACAACATTTTCTCCTTTCCAACGTAGACTTGTTGGTCCACTATACACACGTTCTCTAATTCATCCCACAAACTCTATTGTACTTCTTAATGCTGTTCTATTTAACTCTCCAAGAATTTCTTATCTTCTTTCTCTAGAGGTATCTCCTTCACATATTAGAATTATCCCAAAAACAAATCTAGTGTCCAAATTTCCTTTTTTTGTTGCTTCGTCTAGTAACTCTAATCCCTCTTTAAAACGATTTTTTAGAAAGTAATTTTCTATTCCTATCCTTAACAAGGTAGCTTCTCATGAAATTTCCTGAAGATGGCTTTGCTCCTTTTCCATGGATAGAATGGAATAATTTCAAGGTCTAGCTTTGATAACACTTCTTTTCTTTTGCAGATTTGTCTAAATCGTCTAGATACTAACTTCAATCGATCGAACATATACATTCTTTTTGGTGCAAGTCTTGACAATATGTTAGAATGTCGTCGGAGATCAAAGTCATCATATCCATTTTTGGATTCACCTTTCTCTGTAAATATTTTAGGGATCGTTTAAGTGAAATAAAAAAATTTTTAAATTAACATGAAATAATAAATTTCTAATATGAACACTCAAATCAATGTTTTATATTGTTTTTTAGAAGATATCTAAGGTGAAGAACATTTTCGTTAATGATGGACAAGCAATCTATACCTTAAAATTGAACAAAAAACTTTTAGTTTCAATGAGTAATATATGATTATAATTTACTATTTTGACGATAAAATATATATTTATAGCTTACAATTTTTTCAAAATCATACCTTATCACCAATTGGTGTAGAATCTCTTTTTCTCTTCAATTTTTCTATAAAATAGATATGGTTAAATAGTTAGCACAAATTACAACATCACACCGATCGTTTGTTCATATATCAATCGATAATACTTCTAAATACCTTAGTTCTTATGTAGAAATAACCTCTCTTCGAAACAACTGTTTGCATTCTTTTACTCTTAGACAGTTTTCTTATGGTGTTAGATTTATGGGTAATGAAATATATAATATATAGTGTAAAAAACAAATATCTCTTGCACGATCTTCTTTTCCCTTAATGTGTGTTACAATTTCCAATAAGTTCTTATTTTATTTTAATTTAAAATAATATATAAAAATACATTTTAATTTTTTAGTAATTAGGTTTAGGATTATAGGTTAGTATAGTCTGAACGAAATCTTTTATGTATCTTGGGGAGTAGTGTCCAGTTTAGTCTTTGCCTTAATCATTACAACAGTTTTCTAGATTGTCTTATTTCTATTTTATTTTACAAAATTATATAATTATTAATCTTATCAAAAGTTTGTTGATTTTGTTTGAATTTTACTTATATGCAAGTTATTGTTATATCGAAATTGCTTAACTATTAATTATATTCATTATTTAAATTATAATTATTATTTAACTATTACTGTAACAATATCTACCACTTCTTATAATAGTCTTTACCAATATATATTTTTATTATAAAGTAGATATTTTATTTTGAACTCGAATTCAAATTCGATTTAACGTCAGAGCTCCAGTCTATATATATATATATTATGTTGATGAAGTATTTGATCTAATTACATATTTTCCAAATTAAATCAACTGTAATTATGTGCAAGTAAATATCAAATCGAATTTGCTTAATCGACTTTTTCCTTTAGTTTTTTCTTAATATAAGTTCTAGGTTGAAGATGTTTGGTAACGAAAGATAGAATATAGAAATTGGATACAAAAAATATTATTGGCAGAAGTTGTAAAGTCTTGAATCGGCCTTTAATGATTATAGCGGTTTCCAACATTTTTTTTTAATATATCATAATACTTTTTGGTTTTTTTACTAATGACATATTGTCTGAAAATTTTTTTTTTCTTTATAAAATAAATTATTGGTATATTCAAATCATTTTTAAACCCTATTTGTCGTCTAACTATTAAACATTTTACTATTTAAAACTATAACAAAGTTTTAATCTATTTTTTGTAAGAATATTAAAAGTTATTAACATTATTACTAATATAGAGATCTCAAAATATAAATTTCACATTACAAAAAAACTCAAATTACTTCTAATAATCATTAAATACAAACCCTCATTTGTTGTCCCAGACATATATAACAGGCTTATGATATTGGTTCATTGTCATCCTCATCAATATCATCCCAATCTTCGAAATACTCAGTTCTAAAAATGTCCCTTTGCAGTAACATCCTTCCCTCGCATAAGACATTTTTAGATTATTCAATACATTTCCTCCACGCCAAAGAAGTCCTATTGGACCGAATCAAACTCTTTGTCGGATTTTTCTGACGTATGCTAATGCTATACCTATTGTCGATCTATGAAGTGTTCTTAAAAATTCGTACCCTTCTTCCTTATAATTATGTCCTAGACATATGCAAATCAATCTATAGACGAATTTTGCTTTTGATACTCCTTTGACACTAGCTTATGATAATTTTTTAAATCCTTTTTCTTGCAAACTTTCCATGAAATATTCCCTTACATTGCACCTATATATTGCTTCTGGATTACATTCCATAATTAATCTTCTATAAAAATCTGCGAAGAGGACTTGGTTGTTTCCCGTTGGGTAAAAAGGAACATCGCCAATAGAAATATTAATGAGTACCTGCCCGAGATCATAGATCTCACAAAAATTTTTAGAAACTAATCTCACATTTTTTATGGTTTAGAACCTCGCCGGTGCACAACGAGAAATGATGCTGATTAAGATATCATTCGTTATGTCATTGATACTCATTTTTTTACGTTCTGAAACTTGGAAAAGAAAAAAAATTGGTTGGTTCTATACAAACTATAAGTGTTTTGTATAACAAATTGTATTATACTTAATAAATTTTCCTAAGTTTATGTATCAGATTTTTTTTAAAATAATCGACATGTGTTGTTATATTAAATACTAATCGATTAAGATTAAGATTACCTTTCTTCTGACGTTCGAAGTTATCCGGATTTTGCTGAAAATAAAATTTTATCTTTTCGATCTTTGAATAACTTATTCTCTGTGGTTTTAGGTTGAAAACGTTGGTTTCAATTTATAGAAGAAACTATTGGAAAACATTTAAAATTTTCTTTTTTTTGGATAATAAAAATTTCTTTTTCTGACGTCTAAAAGTTTAGTCATTCTTTTAATGATGATAACAGTTTCCAATATGTATTATTTATATTTTTTTACTAATAACTTTTTTTTATTCAAAACAACTCCAAGAGATATTTAAATTTACAGTATCACATACGTCAAATTTGATGTTTTTCAATTTCATCTTCAATTACTTCATATTTGAAGTAAAATTACACAATAATAAAATCTAAAACATACAACCACAATTAAAAATTAAAATAAATATTTTATTACTCAACAAAATTATTTTTATAATGCTCCGATACATTATCAATCAATTCATTTCGAAGTGCTAAATAAGTCTCTTTGTTTTTTATTTGGAGATTACAAGCTAAAAATATCAAAACTATATATATATATATATATATGTAAAATATTTATATATATTATGAATTTAAGTGACAAACATCAAACTTAATTAAATTATTTCTTAAGGTATAAAATTATAAGGATTAGAATGCGAATAAAAAAAAACTTCAAATTTGTGGTTTTGAACCGTGAAACTTCAAATATAGAGTGTCACTTCAAAACTTCAAAATTTAAAGTTTTATAGTTTATTTTTGAAGATAAAAAACTTCAAATTTGAAGTTATAGATTGTTTTTTGGAGATGCTCTTAGAAACATCTAAATTAATCTTTAAATCTTTTAGTTATTTGTATTTTATTCTTTCTTATTGATTATAGTCAACTAATATCATAAAACTTCATGAAGCGTTGTATTATTGTTTTTCTTTACTTTTTTGTTTAGGATATTAATATTATTCGTATCAAAATTTTAAAATTTTTTGACAGGTATGAGATATTTTACTCATCTTTTGTTGATAACTTTTTAGACTCTTTATTTTAAAAAGTATACAGCAATTACCCAAAGTAATCTTTTCATTAAGATATTAAGTATATCGTTAAGTCAAAACTAAATCTATTTCCATATTAGGGAGTTATAATCTATAGAATCCTTGATTTATCCTATTAATTATCACTATTATAATTATTCAACCTTTGTAGCATGAAGTATGAGATTCCCATGAAGTATATATTAACTTATTTTATTTTTAAATTTAATTATTTATTTAAATTAAATTATTAATTATATATCGTGAATTAATTATATTTTGTGAACCATGTTTTTTGTTTCCGTTTTGACTTGATGATATTATTATAATTGTCTATTATATTTGAGTAATTATCTTATGTAGTTGTTTTTATTTATTTATTACAATTTCTTTTATGTTATTTTATTTTAAATTTTCATATAATGTATATCTATCAATTTTGTTTATATCTATATTAGTTATAATTTTCTTAAATACAAAAAAAATTACGTAAAACCCTAATATTGTTCCTATATATATTCATGTATTCCTTTCAATTGGTATATTGATTAAAGCATATTTAGTTGGTTATTTTTTATTTGGTCATTCTTTTCATGTTTTCTCTGAATCTTAATTTTTCAAAGCATGATTTTTGTGTCATGACTTTACCTGATTATATTATTATTACAATCGCTGCATATTGTGCAGTGTCGTCTATTTCTGATGTTAGTAATCTAAGAAAAGTTTTCAAGAAGTTTTGCTCTATATGTAACAAACGTATAGTTCTCAACCGACTATCTCTTGAAGAAGATACCTTACATCCATCTTGGTGCAATCCTTAGAGATGTTATTCAAGATACAACAAAATAAGATTATGTGAGAATCCTCAAGCTTTTTATCGTTTGAGAATAATTTATTATTTTCTTGATAACCATAAGGAAGAGGGTCTCAAATTGTTACGTGCAGCTGCTGAGAAACCTCTTGCAACTTATCTCTATGGTGTCATTCTAATATCTACTGGAGATATAACTAAACAAAATGCTGCTTTTGATAATTTGGATGTTCTTATCCAACCTCTAATGTGTATGACATTAGAGTACCTTGAGATAATTTGGGCTCAAACAAACAGATATCTTATGTGGCGTGCTAATTCTGTATTGTCTAATCTTAGATCATCTTATATAAAACAGACTCACTGGTGTGATGGTAAAACTTCAAGATTTTTGAGTTATAGGAATCTTTGGCATTCATATTCTTCTAATAACGATACTTTGTCGTCGTCTATCTATATGATTTATCTTTGGGATCATCAGGTTACTCGGTTATTTAATGGTTTGTAATTTTTATTATTTGTGTTGTTTCATTATTTAACCAGATTTTTATGGTTCATTTAGTATGATTTTTTATTCTTTTGTAATCATTCATTTCGATAATTTCTTAGCGTCTTCTATAAAACGAATTTACCAATAATCTCGATAATTATCTAGATAACAATAAGAATAATATCTATCCATTAATTCTAGAAGTTCGTAATTGAATATTAAACTGGCATAAAGATATATTCATTGATAAATACATTATTTGAATATAAATAATTTTCTTAAGTGAATATATTATTCATTTTTGTTTTTGTTGAAATGATCGATTATGGTTATCAACACATTGTTTAGCTACACGGTACTGATTATATATATATATATATATATATAGATATTTACTTGCAATCTTTTTTTTTAGTAGTTGGTTGTGTGTGTATATATATATAGAGCTATTCAGATGTATATGAGTAACTGATGAAAAAAATTCATTAGGTCAACTATATTTTCCGTTCTTCTCAGTACCTTTGAGTATGAAGAATAAAGGTAAAGCGGAAATTCAATCTTCGTCCAAACATCATCGATCTAAACCCAATCATGATAATATTGAGAATGTTGTGTCATCTCATGAACAAATGAACGTTTCATCTCATGATAAAGGGAATGTTTTAGGTTCTGGTTCTCGATCAAGTTCTGTGTACTCTACGTTGTTTCAAGACATTACAAACTCTTCCTTTATTAATTCCGGTGGATCTCTAAATCCACAAAGTACTATTACTGATCATCTCAGAGGTTTGAATTATTTGTAATTTCGGGTCCATTCTATAACATAATTCGAATCATATTAAATTTCAATTTTGTTGTTTATTATTTTCTGAATACTATTTGCTCTTTTTATTTTAATTTCTTATTATTTTAATCTTAATATTTATATCTATTTGTTCGAATGGAGTTTTGTCGGATCTTACATTCGCCCCCATAAGTGGTTATAGTCCACATAGTGTATCTAGCAAGACTCCACAACCTTTGACTACAACACTTGGTGATAATCATGGACACGAATCTAGAGTACCTGGTACTAATTATCTTATTGAAATGTTATTAATTCATATTCAATAATATTAAAATGGTTGTTGTAATTTTTGCTGAATTATAATTATTTTAGTTGTAAATCTCATGGACGATNTGTTGTAAATTTCATGGACGATATATTGGAGGATGACGAACAATCGGATAAATCTGATTATGATATCGATAATTTTTATGGTTAGTTTTATATATATATATATATATATTGTAAGTACAAGTTGTTATATTTATTTATTTTAATTTTATTTTGATATATTTTATGTAACTTAGTGTTGGGTATTAATCAGGTGATTATGATGAGGATCAAGTCTATGATTTTTCTAGCGGAGATGATGACAATGACGAAGATGAAGAAAATATTGCTGAAGTTTCTCCAAACCATAAATCTGAGGAATCTCTCTTGCATGTTAGTAGCAAAAAGACTGAATCTAATAAACAATCGTCTAAAGGTATTGTTCTTATGTGGTTATTATCCGTTTAATTTATTTCATGACATAATTTTTTTTTTTGGAAGATTTTGATACTTATATCGATGACGGTGATCCTAATTATAGTTGTGAACATTGTGGCGCACTCTTTTGGTATGGTCAGCGCCTCAATAGAAGGAAAAGAACATCTAAACCAATTTATACTGGTTGTTGTATGCAAGGACAAGTCAAATTGCTTGTACTTCCTAATTCTCTAGAAGTTATGTGGAGATTTTTTACCAGCGTTGATCAATTATCAAAGCATTTTAGAGATAACACTAGATTGTACAATATGGTTTTCTCAATGACTTCACTTGGTGGAAAGGTAGATCGTTCTGTTAAAAAGGGTAGAAGGCCACAGATGTTTGCTATGCAAGGTGAAAATTATCATCTTATGGGTTCTTGAAGCCTAAGGATGGTAATTATGCAAAGTTTCAACAATTATATATTGTAGATACTGAAAATGAGGTTCAGAATAGGATTGATGTTATGAGGTTAGTTATAATTTGTTTGTTTGTATACCTTTATGTTTATTTATTATTTTCTTTATATAATTTTAGCCTTATAATCGTTATGCATGTAGCAAAGGCAAAAATACTCAACCAGTGCAGAAGAGGAATAAATTCAAACAAGAAATTATCGAGATAATCATGAAGATGTTGGACGAAGTAAGTCTTCATGTCAAGACATTTAGGACTGCAAGGGATAGATTTAAGATAGATGATAATGAGATTCTTCAAATGAGAATCGTAGCTAATAGAAGTAGAGATGAAAGATTATATTGTCTACCAACTGTTTCTGAAGTTGCTGCACTCATTCATGGTGATTTTCACGCGAACATGGATAAACATGACATTGTTCTTGAAACAAAATCTAGCAAATTGAAAAGGATTGATGAACTTCATCCTTCGTATTTAGCTTTGTAGTATCCTACAATTTTTATGAGTGGTGATGATGGATTTCATACGAGAATAGAGAAAGTGAGAAAAGCGAACAGAGGAGATAAGAGCAATATTAATATAAGTATGCGTCAGTTTTTGCCTAGAAGCTTCAAGAAAGGAATTTTGAGAAGCACGTTTTGCTTCTTTCTAAGCGTCTTCTACAACAATTTGTTGTTGATGCTTACACTATGACTGAATCTAATAGGCTACGATATCTTAAAAAAAAAAAAAAACTTAGGAGTACTAACATTCAGAATGTTAAGCAGGCAAAAGAATCAGGAAGCACCGATCTTAGTAATCAAGGGAAAGAACTGTTGATTCCAGCTTCCTTTGTAGGAGGTCCTCGCTACATGCGGCAACGTTATTTGGACGCTATGGCTACGTCTAAGCAATTTGGTTTTCCGGATTTGTTTATCACGTTCACATGTAATCCCAAATGGCTAGAAATCATTAGATTTGTGGAAGAGCGTGACTTAAAAAGCGAAGATAGGCTAGATGTGATTGCTAAAATCTTTAAGATAAAGCTAGATAATTAATGAATGATTTAACCAAAAAACATGTGTTTGGTACAACTGCTTTAGGTAATTTAGTTATTATTTATTTGACTATTTTGTATTATATTTAATCGCAAGTGTATTTTACTTTGTATTACCAAGTTGTCAATATTTTTTTCTGACACACTTTTTTCCAGATATGTATAATGTGGAGTTCCGGAAACGTGGTTATTTTTATTTTTGACATGAATTCATATTTTATTGTTTTTTCTTTCGATCGCGATCGCTTATATTTATCCGCTAAGTAGCTGGATACGAGTTCAGCCCAATTTTGACTTCCTGTTTTTGGTACCTTTTGAAGAATGCTGCTTTTGCAGCTTTCGGCCTATTTGTTTAATTGGGCCTTTTGTTCGGTCTAGTAATTTTTCTAGGCCTTTTATTGTTTGGTCTGGTTGTCTATTCGAGCCTTTGTTTAACTTGCTAGTTGTTTGGGCTTTTCTTGGCTACGACTCCCTTCACCTTCTCTTTCGGCCTCTGTGGGCTCTTTGGTTTTAGTGAGAATTTAGACATCGTTTTGTTTGTCTTTACAAGATCAGTGTCAATTCCGACGATTTAAATTTTCTTTTGTCGATGGTTAAGATTGTAGGATCCCTGAGGATTTTTCCTTCACTACTTCTCTATGCGCTTCGCTGGTCTCAGAATCATCTTCTCAAGGTATTTTCTTTCTCTTTTGTTTTTTCGTTAATTTCTAGCTTTTCGTTTTCTGGGTCCAATTTTTGTGAGTGATTTTGAGAACAACTTTTCTAGCCCGGGATAATTTTTTGCTGATTCTCTTTTTCTGGAGGGATCTTTCAGTTCTTCACCTTCTTCTGGGCAATGACATTTTCAAGCCATAAGCGACACTTTCGATTCCTGTCGCTATTTTATTCCACTGGCTAAGAAGCATCTTCATTGGATGGGTCTAAGCGTCCTTCCGCCTGAAAAACGTCTTCTTATAAAGTACAGTTTCCGATGGGCAAGACAGACGTGGGGGTCCTCACCTTCAGTCTGTTTTTATGAATGAATCCTTGGATCGGTGGCAGTGAGACCAAGGCATGGTGTTTATCGCTCTTAAAGCTCCAGGAGACAAATCTCTTGAAAGGGTTCCTGAAGGTTACACTTGTGCCTTTGTCATCTTCTTTGAGAAGTGTTCTCTTCTCTTTCCACTTCCTCACGCCTTAGTTCGCTTCCTGGCTGGGTTCAATTTGTCTTTATCTGAGTTTTGTCTTTCCTTTATTGGGGTTGTACTGGGCTTATTCGGTGCGAACTATCGAGACGAGGATTCCTTTCACTTATGACAATCTCCTTTCTCTTTACACCATCAAGCGCTTGGATGGTTTCCTTTACTTGTCATATAGGAAGCCAAAATTGAAGGTTATGTATGGCCTTCTGGATAGAGATACAGACTAGAGCCATCGTTAGTGTTTTTAAGATACCCCTAAAGACCATCGAGGATTCTCCTTATGTGTTTGTTTTGAGAAAATGACGGAACACTTCTGGTTAGGAGGATGCTTGTTTTGATTCAGGTTGTTTTGTCTTGCGACTCTTAACCTATTATCTTTCTCCTCGTCAAGTAATTTCTCTTTCCCCCATTAAGGATCCGCTGTGTTTCGCTAGAGTGTTCAGAGCAGATGGTTGCGAATGGGATTCCTTTCCTCTGGAGCGTGTGAGGAGGTCTTTGGTCGATAATTAAGATCATTATCTCAGTATTCGTAGCACTTTGCTTCCTCCGGCTTTGGTTGGCCTTTCCACTATTTCCCCTCTCGTTGTGGATGCAAATTTGTTTCTTACTTTTGTTTGATTTTTGGCAATTTAGTCCGGCGTTATCCCTATTTATTTGACGTTTTTTTCACGGTAGGTTCATCTTCCAAGAACGTTAGTGGGACTTCGCTGTTTTACTAGGAGCTTCTTTATAAGCGTTCTGGTGATATGCTTCGCTTTACTTGCGTTAGGGACGATGTGCCCTCTCCGCCGGGCTCGCCTCAAGAAAACTTGTTTCTCTTTGAGGACTTCGTGGACCATTCTCCATATTTTCTTTATGCTGCCAATCGCGCTTGCACTGAGGCGGGTCCTTGTAGAGCACTCTCTCTTGGGAGATCAAGCGTGACCAATCCTTCTTTGGATTGGTACAAATATTTGGCGTGTGGGGAGCCTTTGGAGGTTGCAAAGGCTTTCTGTGTGATCCGGGGGATTGATATCTCGCTCCCTTCTGTTGATCGGATGAGGTTTCGGGAGGCCTATGTGGGGATGGTTGTGAGCCAAATTGAGATTTGATTTTGCTTCTCTCTTTTCTATTGAAGACTCTAGTTAATTTCATGTCAGGTTCTAATGTTTTGTTTTCAGGCGGGGATGTCCGTAAACGACTTTTGTTTCCTTGTTGAGAAGTTGGAGATTCATGCCGATACTCGGTCCCGCTTCGAGGCCGTTCAGATAAATTTTCTTCAGGTTAAGGAGTCCTTGCACAACATTGAATCCAAAATTGCAAGTTTGGAGGAGTCTCTTAGGTCTGAGGAGGATGACAGAGAATCTCTCACCACCACTAGTAATGGAGAGCTAGTTGTTGTGGCTGCTCGGAAAGTTGGGCTTTTTGTAGAGCGCCTTGCTGCTCTCAAGGAGAAGATGGATCGTAGGTTACAAGCGGATGAATTCAAGTCCCGGCTGCACCAGTACACGAACAATATTTGCCTCATCAAGCAATTTTAGGCTGGTGGACTAGTCCTTGCTGAGGAGCATGCCAATCTAGTGACTCTTGTTAAGGAAGCGGAATCTCGTTCCAAAGAGTAGGAAACTCTTGAAATAGTTTTCGAGACAATACTGACAGAGCTAGAGGGTCGAGTTGCTCATAATAGCGAGGTGTCTGCTTTGCTTGATGCTTATGCATGTACTTTAGATGGTAACTTGGCTTCTGCTGATGGTGCTACGGGCACTGATGCTCCAATATTAATCGCGAGAGTCGGTCCCTAGATTCTCCTCCATGGTTCTTGAAGATCCGGCTGCCATGGATGCGGGTAATAACGCAGAGAACCCTGCTCCTTTGTCCTGAGGTTGCAGATCCGTTAGTTGACATCTACTCATTTGTCCTAAGCTAGTAGATCCATTGCCGTCATTTTCTGGCGAGGTGAGTTTATCTTCGTTAGTCGCCATTGGTTGGCTTAATTAACTCTCAATCTTTTCGTTTAAAATTTTTGGTGTTGTCTTTGATGCTTTTACTTGCTTTTTGGCTTTATATATTTTTATTAAGATATAGTTGAACTCACTCAAGGAAAGTTGTCTACGTACCCCTAGGAGATCAACCTTAAACTTAGATTGATTTTATAACATGTTTACTTTGTTCCATTCATAGTGCGGTTATTCTCTTTTTCTTTAGGGATAATACTTTCTTCAGTAAACCACGTTTCAAGCGTTTATCATGGGCTTCTTTGTCTTCGGTTCTTCCAATTGGTACACCCTGTTTCGTATGACTTGTGTTACGTGGTAAAGTCCTTCCCAGATTGCTCCGAGTTTCCCAACTTTAAGCTCCTTTGTGTTGCCAAAGACTTTCTAGAGTACGAGCTCCCCTTCTTTAAATCATATTTCTTTGAATTTGGAGTTGTAGTGTCTCACGGTGATTGGTGGTAGTTCTACACCCTTACCATTGCGAGGTCTCTTTTTTCATCCAAAAATTCCTGATTATCTTTCAACATCTTGTTATTGAGTTGCTTGTTGTCCACCCTGAGTGTCCTCTATATGCTTGGGACTAGGACTTTTGCTGGTGTCATTGCTTTAATGCCAAATGTGAGTTTCGCGGTGTGGCTCTATTAGTCCATAGGAAGGCTGGTAACTTTTCAGTCTACTTAGACTTCTCTGAGTCTAGTTGCTTTGTGAGGTTGTAGAGAATGGTCTTGTTGGTTGCCTCTGCCTGTCTGTTATCTCGGGGATATCTTGGTGTAGATGTTTTGTCAGCCGTATTGCATGGTCTTCACGTAGTATTTTGACGGGCCTTGATGTCAGATTCATCCCGTTGTCGGTCATAATTTCTTTCTAGATTTTATGTATGCATATGATGTTCTTCCACAAGAAGGTCTTCACGGTTTCTCCAGTGATATGTGAATATGATTATGTTTCAACCCACTTTGTGAAGTAGTCTCTGAGATCAAGTACAAACAGTTGCTTTCGAATTCCAGATGGCTCCATTGACTTGATGATGTCCATTATCCAACGCATGAATGGGTAGGGAATGAATATCATAGTCAAAGCTTCTGTTGGTTGATGTATAGTCAAATCGTGCCATTTGCACTCACTCCTCGATTTCTCTAATCGTTGTTGGCCAGTAGTATCCTTGTCATTTTATCTTGATGACTAGGGCTTGCCATCCAGAGTGGCTCCTACATGAACCTTCATGGATTTTAGCGAGTAGTGTTTTGACCTCGTTGGTGCTTGCACACATAAGTACGGGCCGCTGAAGCTGCGCTTGTACAGGTGATCTTCGATCATGCAGTATCTACGCTATGGATTTTGAGTTTCTTTGCTTGCCATTGGTTTTCAAGTATTGTCTCATGTTGGATATATCGTATGATCGACTCCCTCTTGTGTGGTGCTAAAGTTTGTGGAACTTCTGGATCGGACTGAGTACTTGCTTCTTCTTCTTGTTCCAGGTAAGGCATCACCGCATTGGCGTGTTGGATGCTAGGTTTCTCTATAAATTCGACAAGGATCACTCTTCTTACTAGCAGATATAACGTAGATTCTAGGGCGGCTAAAGCCTCTCTGGTGGTGTTTTCTCCGCACGGTATCTTTGTTAGTTCGAAGTTATTGAATTCCACTGTGGGTCCCTTCACAGATTGGAGAAAACTTTCCATTCTCAAATCTTTTGCGGCGTATTCTCCATTACATTGACTCACTACTAGCTAAGAGTTTGTGTAGGCGTTTGAGGGATTTTATCCTTAGATTTATAGTGAGTTCCATGCCTGTTCTGAGGGCTTTGTATTCTGCTTCATCGTTCAAAGCTATGTATCCTAAGCAGAATGATTTATCCAAGATTTCTCCTGCTGGAGAGGTTAGCTGGATACCGATTCCAGTGCTTGTTTTTGATGATGCACCGTCGGCATGAAGTTTCCATGATGGTAGTACGCTTGTTGGGTCATTTTCCGACTGCGTTAGTTCGGTTACAAAATCAAGAAGGACCTGAGATTTCGCTGCTGTCTTAGCCTTGAACTTCATATTGTGCTCGCTCAACTTGATAGCCTATTTGGCTAGTCGTCTAGACTGCCTTGGGCTATGCAAAATGTCTTGGGGCGGGTGCTTTGTGACTATGGCTATAGTGTGGTTTTGAAAGTAAGGTTGGAGTTTTCATGGTGCCACTACTACTGCCAACGCATGGCGGGGTATCGACTTTCTGCGTCTGCTTGTGATTTGCTGATATAATAGATCAGTTTTTGCTCTCCGTGTTCCCGCCGGACTAATACTCCGATACGGCCTATGCCACAGTGACTTATAGGTAATAATCTCCCCGTTTTCTGGTTTTACCAAAATGGGTGGATTAGCTAGTTAGATCTTGAGTTGATATAGCGCTTCTTAGCACTCGTTGTTCCAGTTGAACTTCTTATTTGCTTTGAGTAATTTGTAGAACGAAAGACTTGTCGGTTGATCTAGAGATGAAGCGACTCTGTGCCGCGATCCTTCCCATGTGTCGATGCACCTCTTTTGGCATTTTTGGAGCTGGTGTCGATGCTAGCGTGCTTATCTGCTTCGGGTTTGCTTGTATTCCTCGCTTTGTGACTAGATATCCTAGGACTTTTTCTGATGTTACGCTGAATGAGCAATTCGCTGGGTTAAGTTTCATCCCGTATTAATTCAAAATTTTCACACTCAACAAATTGTGACATGTGGTCCTATGGTTGAGTTGATTTAACCAGCATGTCATTGATGTATACCTCAATTGTTCGCCCTAGTTGTGCTTTGAACATCTTGTTCACAAATTGCTGGTACATCGCTCGTGCATTCTTTAGCCCGAATGACATGACTTTTTAGTAGTACGTTCCTAGTTATAAATGAGGTCTTCTCCTGGTCTTTGGGATGCATGGGTATTTAAATACATTTTACGAAGGTATCCATGAAAGATAGTTACCTGTATCCGATTGTAGCTTCCACCAATCCCTCACCGATAGCTCTGGGCATATTATCCAGGATCCGAAATCCGATCTGTGATCCATCCGATCCATCCCAAAATTTTGGGTATTCTAGACACACGGATCCGGATCCAGGTAATAAAAATTACACATCTGCGGGTACAGATCCGGATCTGGGTAATGAGATTTTCTTCCCCGGATATCCGGATCCGACCCAACTTAGAAAATTTAGTGTATAATTTTTAATAATATGTAATAGTTCTATTAAATAATTTTTAATGTGTTAATGTATATGTTCATTTAAAATTTTTGAATTATGAACTATATAATAGTTTTAGATATTAATAGTGGAATATAAAATAAAATTTATTTTTATTCTTAACTTTAGTGATATATTAATATAAATTATAAGAAGAAAAAACATTATATTTGTTATTTTGTGATTTTTTTAAAAAAAGTTTTTACATTTTTAATATTAGAAATCTACATATTTATTTTTAACATCTTTTTATTATATATATGATATTAATTTTCTATTAAAAAATTATATAATGTAATAATGGTTCGGATCCTGATATTCACGGGTATTAAACTCCGAATACCCATGATATTCGGATCCGGATCCGGGTAATAAAAATACGGATCCGGATCCGAGTACCACAAAAATCTTGGATTCCCGACCACTGCCCAGGCCTATGATACATGGTTAATTATACCAATTTAACCTCTCGTGCGTATCGTATCGATATAGCACTTAAAGATCGAATCCACGAGGATCAATGGTTACACTATCAATCTTTAGACAAAACTAGAGCTAAGATGAAACAAATAAAGATGGAAACTAAACAAACTATAAACGATATGAAAACTAATAACTTAAAACACCAAGTTCAGGGAATTCATCAGGAAATCAGGGAATTCGAACAAAGGAAACTATTCAGTGCATTCATTCAAGCAATTCTCAACTTAGACATAGATTTCTAGCAAACCCACTCACTATGCTTACCAACCTGGTGCTCCTAACTGTCGTTGGTCCTAGGATGCAAACACACATTATCGATTGGGTCTAACTATCAACAATCAACCTTAACATCAACTTTTGTGGTTAGGGATTGATTGCTCACCTAAGGAAGATCTAATTCCTAATAAGGTTTTGGAATGTTAAGCAATATGAGTTCATAGGCTAGTTAGCTACTCTAACCTTAGCATTAAACACGGTAATAGATGGAGAATACACAAGGTAAAGCCCTATTTGTTCATAATTCATTGAATCCCTCAATCCCTAAACATGATAAGAAACTACTCAGACATAATGGAATAGAAGCAAACAAAGAAGAAGAATATAAACACAATATGATAAACTGCAATTAAAAGCAAATAGAGTTCATAAATCTTCTCCAATTGTGTTTTGGAGGATAGAGATCTTCTCCCTCAGAGGTCACAAGAGTGGCTGCTGAAAATAATGATCAGATGCCCTCCAAGTTCTAAGAAAACTATTTTAATAAGTTAAAAACGTGTTTGGTACAAAATAAGGAAAATCTTGTTTTTCTCTTTCCAGTATCGATGATCGATCGATGAAAGGGTTGATCGATCGATGAAAGGGTTGATTGATCGATCAAAGGGTTGATCGATTGATCAAGGGGTAAAATGGTCGATCATGATCTTAGTAGGTCAATCATCATGTCGAGCGCATCTTCTGGTGGCGTCTGTTCTCGGCCAGAAGGACATGTCTTTGGTAAAATTGTCATATATTCCTAACCGCTTGTCCGATTGCTTTCAAACCACCTCCAAATGAAAGCTAACTCATGTGGCTATCTTGTATTCAAATTCAGCTCAATCCAACAGTGGAAAATCTTTCAATGGAAGCCAAAAGTCTGATGCTTCTGCAGGACTCTGCATCACCTTATGCTCGTTTTCACACAAAACACCTCATCTTCTCCAAGTATGTCCTATGACCTAAAAAGACTCCAAAACAAAATAAAAGACTCTAAAAGACATACTTTGACTCAATAAAATTATGGAAAACAAGGGTTAAAAACCGATAAAAACGCAGTATATCAACTCCCCCAGACTTAATCTTTTGCTTGTCCTCAAGCAAACAGAAGAACCAAGAATGAGAAAGAGGTTTGAAAACGTGGGAAGTCCTTTCCCCCTCCCTAGACTTAGCTTCTTGCATGTCCTCAAGCAAGCAAAGACTGAAAAGAGGTTTAAAAATATGGGAACTCCTTCCATCCTAAGAACACCACAAAAACATTCCCTTTAGTAAGCCACATGAAAACATACCTGACAGAATCGAGACCACCTTGTACTTCCCTCAGACTTTACATCTATCCCAAGAAAACTCCTCAATCCAGACGAATAATCCGAATGCACCATGCCAACTTCCTAAAGTATTTAAGTGTGGTCTCATCAAGGGAATATCGATCAAAGGGCACATGGATTCTTCCTCAGCCTAAATACTATCTTCCCTATGGTTCTTTTCCTCTCATTTCATTCACCTTGCAACCGATTTTCCCTACTTTTCTAGGGTATCATTTTATTTTTTCTATCGGCTGCTTTCTTTGGTAACTCAAACGATGTAAGCACGAGTAGCTTCATTGGAGTCCCCCTCGGTAAGCTAGCAATATTCAAGTACTCGATACAATCATTGAAGTTAATCTTTAGGCTACCAACATTACTTAAACATGAGCAGCGTCATTGGAAGACTTTTGCTTTTAGCTTACCACAGTGCACAACTTTGTTATATAGTTACTTCAGATTAAGCATGAATGCTTGAAATGATTAAGAGAAGGGAACCATACTCACAAAGATAAGTCTTTTAGGACTGAAGAGAGGAACCCGATCCGATGTATACCAAGCCCCTTGACAAGAAGATTAAATCAGGTTAAGGGTGAAGTTGGCATGAGATTCCTCGAATACCCAAAAGGATATGGGTAACGTTGAGAAGTTGCACAATCTCTAATTTTTCCAATAGTCATAGATCTCTGTCAAGCTTGCAACAATGTTCACTTAAGTTCCTAAAAATATGGTTATTCCTCGAAAACTCATAGTTCCCTACAACGGTTTTGACTCAATAAAACAAAGACTGACACAAGAAAAATAACAAAAAAAAGACTCAAAGAGAAAACAAAAGAAACAAAATGTGCTAGTCACCACAAGTGTACTCCCCAGACTTACTTCACACCATCCCGGTGTGAAAATAAATCTAAAGAAGTACGACTTACACTAAAATATCATAGGATCATAAAGAGAGATACTGGAGAAGTGAAATGAACCTGAGCATTTGGATCGATCGATATTTAGGAGGAACGATCGATCTCAAGTGCTCGGTGAGCTTGATCGAACGATCATCAGTGATGAGGTCGATCTAAAGGTTGGGCGCAAAAGTTGATAGTGGTCGGACAAAAGTGCTCGGACATCCAAATTTCCACTTGAAGACTGCCCGGCTTCAAGATTGGAAGATCACCTGACCTTCTTCGTGGGCTTACGTTCACCTACTCGAACCATTCTCTGTGAATCAACAACCAAAGAAAAATATAGATTTTAGATTCTCCAAAAGGCATGAGAAAATCAAAAATCTTAAATTGGAATGAGATTACTATGAAATCAATTGCTAAATTTGATAATCAATACATACAAACATCCAGCAATGCATCAATCAAACATTGTCTCAATTCCAATCCTAAATTTACAAATTTCTCTAAAATTCTCCTTAAACCTAAATAAATAGAGTGATAGAGAAATATACTTCTGTAGGTAGAAAAAGAGAGTTGGATAATCATAAAGAGGATGAAAATCCAAATGGGTTAGGCTCAAAAATCACTCAAATCCGATTAGAAACTAGGGAGATATTAAGGATTGAAAATTTAGATTTTTTCTCCCAAAACTCGAAATCAGAAGACTCACCTGGCTCGATGATCAATCGATCATAGCCTGAATCGATTGATCAACGAGTATCTTCTCGTGACTCTCCTTTCGACAATCGATCGATCACTTGAGGAGTGGTAGATCATGAAGTCGAGCATATAGCTCTGTGAAGACACGATCGATCGATCATTATCACGATGGTCGATAACGAGATTGAGCGTGTACCTCCTGGTAGTCGAGGATCGATCGATCCAAGCGTTGATCGATCGATCCAAGCGTTAATCGATCGATCACAGTGTCTCGACCAGATTTCTCTTACCTGACACAGACGAAAACAGAAACAAGAAAAACATAAAAAGAAAAATGAAGAAAATGAAAACTACCTACTAGTGGGTTGCCTTCCACTCAGCGCTTATTTATAGCATTAGCTCGACTATATGATGCTAGTCATAAAAATCAAAAGGTTGAGCTAATGCACCTTTTGTCCTTCTCCTTTCTTCACAAAAGACAATATACCAAAACAGAAAGGTAATTGCCCATAACGGCAGGAGTATAAGTTCATCAAAGTGAACTATCACAAGTGCAAGATATTTCTTGAGATATTCCATGAAGTTCAAACTACTTGAAGGATCAAATGCATTTGATGGAAAGATGAAGTCAATCTCAAGACAAGTAGAGTTTACTACAGAGTATTCGGCTTTATCTTGAGACTCACACGATAAATCCAAGCATTCATCAATTAGAAGGAGATTGTTAGAGACTACCTTTTTAGTGCAGGGCAATGAAATCTCCTCAAAATTGTTAGTTTCAAGGTTTGAGTCACATTTACCTTATAGTTGGATCTGTTCTTGCATAATAACATTAGCAACCCAATCCTCATACTCAGATCCATCGCAAAACACCATTTTGGCAATGTCATAGTTAATGATGGGGATTACTTCAGCAGCATGAGCAATCTTGGTCTCAATCTTTTCTATAAATGCACACACCTCTTCATGCTTACTGTTGAGATCGTTGCTCATCCAATTGAGTTTTGCATTGGCCTCCAACATAAGTTGTTGGTGATTATGAATAAGCTGCTGCAACATAGCCTTAATCTCATCATTATCAGAAGACTCATCCTTATAAGTTTGATGTTGGGGATATCGTTCACGCGTCCTCTCATGATGTAAGTAGTCATTACATAACCGATCATTGCGTAGCCAGTTATTACATGACCACCACCACCCAATCGATCCAGGCTCATATCCCATGCTCTATTTTTTGCTTTCATGTTAGCTACACCTGATTCAAAGAAGAAAAAAAAATGTTAGCAAAGAAAATCTTAGACTAAAGTTCAATCTTAGATCAAAAGGTAACAGAATTTGTCCCCAGCAACGGCGCCAAAATTGATACAAGGTTAATTATACCAATTAATCTCTCGTGTTGTATCGATGTAGCACTTAAGGATCGAATCCACGAGGACCAATGGTTACACTCTCAATTTTTAGACAAAACCAGAGCTAAGATGAAACAAATAAAGATGGAAACTAAACAAACTATAAACGATATGAAAACTAATAACTTAAAACACCAAGTTCAGGGAATTCATCAGGAAATCAGGAAATTCGAACAAAGGAAACTATTCAGTGCATTCATTCAAGCAATTCTCGACTTAGACATAGATTTCTAGCAAACCCACTGTCGTGGTGCCTACTACTATGTTTACCATCCTGGTGCTCCTAACTGTCGTTTTTCCTAGGATGCAAACATGCATTATAAATTGGGTTTAACTATCTACAATCAACCTTAACATCAACTTTCGTGGTTAAGGATTGATTGCTCACCTAAGAAAGATCTAATTCCTAACAAGTTTATGGAATGTTAAGCAATATGAGTTCATAGGCTAGTTAGCTACTCTAACCTAAGCATTAAACACAGTAATAGATGGAGAGCACACAAGGTAAAGCCCTATTTTTTCTTAATTCATTGAATCCCTCAATCCCTAAAAATTCTTAAACATGATAAGAAACTACTCAGACATAATGGAATAGAAGCAAATAAAGAAGAAGAATATAAACATATTATGTTAAACTGAAATTAAAAGAAATCTTCTCCAATGGTATTTTGGAGGATAGAGATCTTCTCCCTCAAAGGTTACAAAAGTGGCTGCTGAAAATAATGATTAGATGCCCTCCAAGTTCTAAGAAAACTATTTTAATAGGTTAAAAACGTGTCTGGTACAAAATAAGGAAAATCTGGTTTTCTCTTTCCAGTATCAATGATCGATCAATGAAAGGGTTGATTGATCGATCAAGGGGTAAAATGGTTGATCATGATCTTAGTAGGTCGATCATCAGGTCGAGCGTATCTTCTGGTGGCGTCTGTTCTCGGCCAGAAGGACATGTCTTCGGTAAAATTGTCATATATTCCTAACCGCTTCTCTGATTGATTTCAAACCACCTTCAAATGAAAGCTAACTCATGTGGCTATCTTGTATCTAAATTTCAGCTCGATCCAACGGTGGAAAATCTTTCAAAGAAAGCCAAAATTCTGATGCTTCTGCAGGATTCTGCATCTCCTTATGCTCGTTTTCACTCAAAACACCTCATCTTCTCAAAATGTGTCATATGACTTCAAAAGACTCCAAAACAGACTAAAAGACTCTAAAACACGTACTTTGACACAATAAAACCATGGAAATCAACGGTTAAAAACTGATAAAAATGTATTATATCAGCCTACCCACCGATTCTTTTGAAGGATTTAGCTTTGGGTTTTGGTAAATTCCGTTTTCTCACACGGAAGAGGTCTTGAGTTTCTATGTGGGGCTTACTTTGGACAGCACAAAATTTTCCTTGTAACATCGCTTTGCGGGTTTCTCAGTGCCACTTATCATGGCATTTCCTCGAGGCGTCGGGAATTTGACGCACGGATGATAGGTGGAGGTTCGTGCCTTCATCGCGTGTTGCCATGGTCTTCCTAGGATTGCGATGAAGGGCGCTTCTTTCTGGACCACTACGAAGCTGACTAGTCTCCTTACTCTGCATGCTACCACAACGAGCCTGATCAATCTCATTGAAAGGGTCATCTCTTCAGTGAAGCTGGTGAGCGGGGTTGGGTCACCTTTGAGTTCATCCTAGAACCTCATTCACTTGAAGGCATTGTAGAATAGTAGATCTAGGATGTGTTCCAACACAAATTCTCCAACATCTAATTGGATCACCAAAACGTTATCGTGGGGATGATTCATCCCCTCTCTTTTGCCTTGAATATAATATCGACGTGGTATTTCTGACTGGCTTCGGGGTGGTCCGCCCTACGCTGATGTATTTTAATCGAGTTTATTGAATCTCGGTAGAGCTGGGAGCCTCCCTGGATGAATGTGATCCTTGTTTTCTGCTGCGGAAGAGAAGATTCGTCTTCTTCGTCATCTTATTGCTCGACTCTTAGGAATTTCTGTTCCACCCGGTGCTATTTCTGCAGTCTTTCCATTATTTTCTCATTCATTCGTGCCATTTTCTCTCCTATTTCACGTACTTTATTGTTTTGTAATCTTTAATGGAATGCCTTTGGCCTGGTGGTAGTCGCAAAATTTCTTTAGGTCTTAGTCCCCGTAACTTCTCGAGGTTTCCTTTCCATAGGTTCTCGATTTGGAGACGAAATAGGAATGTTTTCCTTTTTCACCTTCTGGTGTTTTTTCCTTATGGTGGTCTTTTGGGTTCCACAGATTTCCTTTCTTTTCGTTTTGGATGTTTCTGTCTTTCCTGATTTGCACCCACTTTGAGAAATTGACCGAGCAATGAAGCGCATCATCCAAAGTTACTGGTGGATTCTATATGAGGTTCTCCCTGAATTGGGATATAGGCCATAATGACGAATCCAATGCTAGTAGGGCCATCTCGTCGTCTACGTGCACACTCTTGGCCTTCATTGTTTTGAATCAATCAATAAATTAGTGTAGAGGCTCATATTTGTTTCCTTCATGCTAATGAGTTTCTTCGCTATTATGCGATGCTTGATGAAGATCGAGTATTATTCTAGGAAAGGCTCTACTAGTTCCTCGAACCCATCAATCTAATTCGATTTGAGGGCTGAAAACTAGTCTAGGGCTGCGCCAAGGAGGTTTTCTATAAAGAATCGATAGAGACATGGGTCTCGTTCCTCTGGTCAGAGGTACACCCCGTTTGCTATTAAGCGAAATGACTTTGGAAACGCTACCTTGTCCGAATCTCCAGCATACTGAGGGAACTTCAGTTTTCCTGCTGGCTGGATGTGTGCATTTACGATCCTCCTAGTGAAAGGTCTTTGTTTATTTATGTGCGCTCTATTATGCCTCTCTAGTTATTTGCGCTCTGTTATGCCTCTCTAGTTATTTGACGAGGTCTTTGTTTATTGATTCATTTTGCTTGGCCTGTTTAGCCAGCTATTCAATCGTGGCCCAGAGTTCCACCCTGGTGTTATTATGCTGCCAAGGTGGATCGGCGGGCAGTGGATCTTGGACGTTATTCTCGGTCGCGTTTTCTTCATTCACCAGTTTCGTCGTCTTGTTTGGGTTTGTTCTGTTGTTAGTTGTGTTTGCAGCCTGGCCTCCGGCTTGTTTCACAAGTGTGGATTGTTGGCTTTTGGTCACCATTGTTCAGTTGATCTTGAGGGAAAAATTGTTTCGACCCCACGGTGGGCGCCAAAGTTTTTATGTATAAACAAACAATCGAAAATCAAAAGCTTTTATTGGATTATACAGACTAATACAGAGAATTTGGTGTAAGTATCTACTTTGAACCAAAATGATTTCTCACTCTCTCGGACTCAAGCTAACTTGTTCTTTAGTGATTGTGGATTAGATTGGGCTTCTCTGATTAGTGATTCTTGTCTTTATAGATATTTTCCTCTGGAATTTTGTTAGAATATGATTTCTTTATCATCGTCGGATTAAGCGGTGTCTTCGTATTCTTTATTGCATCAATCAATCTTCACGAATTAACAAGATTCAGTTTTCTTTAATTGATTAGCACGCTAATTATTATTTTCTAGAAGATATTCTTTCCTTTAACGGTGAATGCAATGATGCTAACTCGTTTTACTAATTTTGGGTTGATTCGTCAGCCTTCTTTCTTTTTAGTGGATTCTCCTTTATTGGGTCCGAGTGATTTGGGCCTATCCATAAACACCGTTTCAAAGAGATTTTCCAAGATGCTATCACTCCTAACCAAAGTGCCTTTGTTGCTAAAAGAGTTCTTCTTGAAAATGTCTTATTAGCAACAACACTGGTTAAGAATTATAATAAGCCTTTGGTTTCTCCTCGGTCGGCCATCAAGTTTGATATTGCTAAAGCATTTGATACTCTTAACTGGAGTTTTGATGTGTCTGTTTTCCGGACTACGAGTCTTCTGGATGTTTTCATTAATTAGATCCACGTCTGTATATCGACTACTTCTTTCTAAGTTTCAATCAATGAAGATCTTGAAGGCTTTTTCTCTAATTTTCTTAGAATTCGTCAAGGTTGCTCCCTCTCTCCTTACGTCTATGTGATAATGAACAATGTTCTCTCAAACTTCTTAAATCAAGTAGTAGTTAACTCTCAGTTTGGGTATCACCCACTTTGTAAGGATGTAGATCTCACTCACCTTAGTTTTGCTGATGACATCCTTATATCTTTTGATGGATCTCCTCGCTCCCTTCAGGGTATTTTTGAGACTATGCTAATTTGGAAACATCTCAGGCCTGCACATTAATGTCTCTAAATCCACCATCTTTATCGATGGAAGAGACTTTAATTTTGCTATTTCTGCATCATAGGAGGTAGGTATTCTCATTGGTGAGCTTCTGATCATGTACTTGGGTTTCCTTTTACCGCCAAGTCTATGACTAGTGCTGATTATGAGCCTTATATTTCCAAAGTTTGTTCTAGAATGTCTTCTTGGGCCACAAAAAACTCTTTCATATGAAAGCATATTGCAACTTAACCAATCAGTTATCTATAGTACGACCAATTTTTGGTGTTCCACCTTTCTATACCTCCTCGCTACTTAAAGGAAATTTAGAAGCTCTGTTTAACTTTCCTTTGGTGTGGCTCTCCCAATATAACTAGCAAAGCAAATGTTAGTTGGTCTGATCTTTGGAAACCAAAGGATGAATGCAGTCTTTGGATTCAACTTCTGAAAGACTCATCTTATTGCATTACCCTGCATGCTTTGCCCTGTATCTTCCAAAACTTCTCATTGGGTTGACTGGATTCACAGGTACCTCCTCCGTAATGGATTATTCTGGGATGCTAAGTCAAACTCTCAAGGTTCTTCGGTTTGGCAAAAGCTTTTAAAGCTTAGATCTATTGCATATCCCTTTATTATAGTTCAAATTCGGTATGGTCTTAGTACCCACTTCCGGTTTGATAGCTAGTGTTCTGAAGGAAAGTTTATAGATTTGCCTGGAGATTGTGGAGTTCGATACTTTGATTCAGATCAGACTGTGATCTGGTTCAATTTTTTTGGAAGCTTGGCAGGTTGTAGACGACTCCAGCAAGTTTATGATGTTGTTCCCCTATCTATACCTCCAAATCTCGATGTAAGTCTTGATGTCTTTCTTTGGAGGCATCCCAACAATGTTTTCAAAGATTTTTACTCTTCCTATGCTACTTGGAATCAGATATGCATCCTTGGTTCGAGAGTTTCTTGGTGCAGTCTTGTTTGGTTCTCTAAGGATGTTCCTAGATACTCTTTTATTACTTGGCTTACGATGAAGAATCTTCTTTCAATAGGTAGTTGGATGCAAGCTTGGGACCTTACTCAAGACTGTATTTTATAAAAAGATGAAACCCGAGAGCATTATTTTTGGAGATGTCCCTATAGTTACTCGGTTTGGTTTGAACTTTGGAGCAAATTCATTGGTCTTTTTATCTCCCCAGATTAGCAGGATACCATTACTGATTTGCTTGATTCGCGTTTCTCTCAGCTTGACAGGATCCTTATCTGGTTGGCTTTTCACTGTGCTTTATCATCTTTGGTGCGAAAGGAATGCACACATTCATGGTAGGCCCTGGATTGCTTCTTCAGTCTTTTTCTGTTTAGTTGACAAGTCCAACCGTAGTAAAATTTCATCTTTGCACTATGTACCTCCGCATAGATTTCAAGGCTTATTGTAGTGTTGGTTTGCTATTAGTTATGCTTCCCTACTACTTTATTTTTTAATCAAAGATTTGTTTAATCTCTATATCACTCTCATGTAAATATTATTTTTGTTGATCAATAAATTTGAAATTTCAAATAAAAAAATGAGTTTTCTAAAATTTCATAACATTTAACTTTTTCATTTATTCCAACAAGAAAAAAGTTTTAGTTTGCTTTCCTACAATTATATAGCAGAGAAATTTTACTATAAAATTTTTTTTTTCATAATTAAGGATGTTGTGTGAGCTATATATATAGGGACATGTTCATTATATATTTCCGATATGCCCCTATTTGAGATAAGGATATTTTCAAATATGTGAGTTCCTTCGTAATCGACGTCCGCATCGGAGTAAAAATTAGCGTATTTCATATAACCAAGTATTCATTTGAAATATTTGTTATATATTAAATGATTAGCAGATAAACTAATATGTAATCTTGCAACCAAGATTCGTATATACAACGTATGTCCTATACAATTCTAATATGTTAGCATTTAACTTTGCTATATGTTCAAGACATAGCAAATACGAATATATGTTAGCATTTAACTTTGTATTAGATGTTATACTATTCACTTTTATCAGTTACTCATATCTAATATGTTAGCATATAACATTGTAATATGTTCAAAATACGTAGCAGATATGTAAACATGTTAGCATGTAACTTTGTAATATGTTCAATGCGTAGTAGATACATAAACAGGTTAGCATGTAAAGTTGTATAGATGATATTCATTTCACTTTTATCAGTTACTCATATCTAATATGTTAGCATATAACTTTGCAATATGTTCAATACATAGTAAACAATGGTAGAGGTACTCATAGGGTAGAGATGTCATATGACACCCATAGACTTTTTAAAAAAAATTATAAGTATTAGCTCTTTTTATAATTGACCCCCTACTAAAAAATTTTTGACACCCATAAACATTTAATTTAGTTCTAAACTAATAAAATACACTCTAGCCCAAGATAAAATAAAAATAAGCTCATAGGTATTTTCTTACTCTAATTGATCCATTGTTAATCGGAAAAAAAAATCATTTTAACATTAGAAGTTACGAAAATCGTTGATTAAATATTGAACTTTGGATGTGGTTGATTAAACCTTTAATTTTTTGTCGACTTTTGAAAAAACCTTCAACTTTGTGTTGACTCGGCCAATTAAATATTTTGTGAACCTCAAATCAAAATTGACTCCAAAATCGAAAGCCAAATGGTTTTTGAAAGTTTGATTATCTTCTTATTTTCATTTTGAAGAACCCTTAAGCTTGATTTGCTCTTTTCTTTCAAGAATAAGCTCAAATTTATCGGTTGAAAATATTATCTTCGATACTTTAAACCGACGAATTTGAGCTCATTCTTTAAAGAAAAAAGCAAATCAACTTTAAGGGTTCTTCAAAACGAAGATAAGAAGATAATCGAACTTTCAAAAACTATTTTGGCTTTCGATTTTGGAGTCAATTTTGATTTGAGGTTCGCGAAAGGTTTAATTGGCCGAGTCAATGCAAAGTTGAGAGTTGTTTCAAAATTAAACAAAAAATTGAAGGTTTAATCAACCACATCCAAAGTTCAATGATCAACGATTTTCGCAACTTTCAATGTTAAAATGACATTTTTACCATTGTTAATTTTTTTCTCTTCTTCTCTCTGATGTATGTGAATTCAAAATAAATCACCAAAACAAATATTTAACAAAGGTAGAATTGCTTTTAATACTATGTATATGTTACATTTTCTAATTTATGATTTTCTTCTCTAGTACTTTAATTGATTAAACTAACCTAATAAGAAGACAAAGGAAGTTATATTAATAAAAACTTTCATTTTAGTGAATTGTTTTATTGAGAGAAGAAATGTATTCTTAAACTATTAGTTAAGTTAAATTGGTTATTGTTTTATATGTCTATTGACAATTATTTTTATATGTATAAACTGAAAAAACATATATCTCATCACTTGGTTTGTCTAATTTTAAAGATTGTTTTCATTCTACTTGTTGCGACTACAACCACTAAAATATATTTCTCTGTAATAAATATTGTCAAGACAAATTTGCGTAATCATATTAGTTATACATTTTTAGTGACTGCCTAGCTTTTTTTATTTATTTATTGAGAAATAGATATTTGATAATATGACAAACAAAAAAATGATATAAAATTTTAAAATATAAGTGAGTATATGATATATTTTTAGTATAATTAATTGTTGATAACAATTTTCAGATTAAATTTATATGATTTTTCAAAAAAATATTTTGACCTCAATAGAACCATCTCTTGGCTCTGCCATTGGTAATAGATACGAAACATGTTAGCATGTAACTTTGTACAGATGCTATACACTTCACTATTATCAGTTACTTATATATACTATGTTAGTATGTAACTTTGTAATATGTTCAATATGTAGCAGATATGAAAACATGTTAGCATGTAATTTTGTTGTATTAGATGCTATACATATCACTTTTGTCTAATATATTACCATGTAAATTTGTAATATGTTTGATATGGTGTTAAGATTACCCATGCTTGTTACACAATAACTTACGTTTAACGCCTAACTGTCAGATTAGGAAATTATACACTTTGTAAAGTTTATATTATTTTTTTTTTACCTAATGAACTGTAGCTGATCGAACTTTGTATCTATTTTTTTTTGGTAATAAATTCACACATTTATCAAAAAAATATGAGTGTGGGTACGTTAATGAAATTGTTTTTAGAAAGACAGTATTTCCGTAAACTCAAACAAACATAGGTATTAGATATTTAAATAAAAATAACCAACGCTATATACCTACTTTCAAAAAACTTTCTAGTTTTTAAGAACTCAGCTTTATTTTTTCCAAAACATATTTTTGGGTGTTTGGAAAACAAATATTAAAATCTAATATCCAAAAACTAATAACAAAACCCAAAAACTAATTAAAACTCAGCATCCAATAGATGAAAGCTCCAAAGCATTGAACTATTGAAGTGTTAGACGGAAACAAAAAAAGAACATGTTGTTTGGATCTATTCAGTGACGCCAAAGTTGTTACATTAAAGTCTTCAAATAAGAAAAGTTCTAACTTACCCTCAGCTCCTAAGGTCATAATTTGTTCCAAACTAACCAATGCATGCTTTTGAATATGGCTCACATTCGTATGCTTTTTGTTACAAAAGAAACCCTGCTTTTCTTCACCAAAAATGAGTACTAGAAACAATATATAATATTATGGTTTGATTATATTCTATGCTCTCTAGACCACGCATAGTTTTGAAGTTTGCGTTAGAAACACCTGTCCTATTTTTTATTCGGTAGCTGCGACCACGCCGAGCGACTGAATTATAAATTTTAAAATTATAAAATGTAAATGGTGAAAATGATAATTGAGTCGCTGCGACTCCATAATCACCGTTACCGATGTATGTCCAGGTCGCTAAAGTTTACAGCGATAATAAAAACGGTCACAGTGAGTGTTTTATCACTATCGTGTGTACACTTTACACAAGACTAAATTTGAAATTAGTTAAATTATTTGATCGCTCGTCTTTATCTAGCGATGATGAAAAGAACACGACAACCATCAAAAAGACTTCCCTAGTGAACACTTTATTAATCCTTTTGAGAAGAAGAAGAATACGACGCAATGTAAGTCATGATGACCAAAGCAACTTATTTGGTCATCATTACCACTTTCCTTACAAGAAAAGTTGGCTGACCATACCTCGTAGTTGAAAACGCTTTCTAAATATAGTTGTTCGGACAAGTTTAAGTGCTTTCCCATTACGTCCTTAGTTCGAATTTCCTTTATTCAAAATGTCTTTTTCCCTCACCACTTTATGACATGACTCAACACTGAATTATATTAGAGATGGTGATACGCACTTTGGTCAGTTAAGTAACTTTAGGTATGGTTAGACCAATTAATGATATGAGTATATATGGTTATATAATTAACTAGAACAATATATATATATAAGAGCATAACTAAGCGACGAAAATGTGTATAAATCTAAGTTCATCTAAACCTCTGAAATTGCTATCCTCTGATAAAAAAAAATTCTGATCTTCTTACCAAGATTCCCCAATTTATCCATCTAAAATCTACACCACAGCTTGTATGGGAGTTTTGGACTAGTTGGGCAAAATTTCAACATCAAACTTTTAAAACCACGTGTGAGCTTTGGTTGATAGCGGCAAAATTGAAAATGTGTTATAAAATGTATATTGGCACGTAATGCATTCTAGAAATGAGCCGATGATAGTGGGTTGATATACTTTATGATCCAAACACATGAAAACCTAAATATGGTAATAGCTTAGGTGAATAGCATGTGGTTATACTCAATGTTCCACGCTTGTGTAGGTTCTATCTGTTTAAGATGGTCCATGTAGTAAGTACCCAAGTTTGATTATTTAAGCTATTTAAGAAAACACAGAAATTAATAATTAAATGTGATATAGTAATATAATTTCGGAAGTATATTTAATCAAATAGTTAAATAATTTTATTTATTGTCTGAGTTGTATTAAAGAATAAGGATTGTTTCTGAAAACTCAAAGGAATGATCGAATATAAAGATCCTTGAACCCAACTTGTGACAGCAGGGAGAGTGGAACTACTTCTTGCAGTCTTCCTCAAAATTGAGGCTAGCCAAGCCGGTCTTCCTACGGCTACATACGATGTCATCCGATATTGTTTTGTAACACCGATTGCTATTTTCCTTGCTGCTAGGTTTCTTTTGCTGCATTTTCTACTGGAACTCGATTTCAAAAAATCGCATTGTCTTATATGATATTGTTAATGGTTTTTCAATTACTATTTTTTTCTTTAACAATTAGATCAATAAGACATGATTTATAACCTAAAATTCACTCCCTAAATTTTTTTAATTTTCTATTGATGTTAGAATTATTAGTTGAATTATCTATACCACTAGAATAAAAAGAGCTTAGTAAATTGTGTTATTGATTACACATTACCAATCTAATTGTTGACAAAAAAAATATAGATTGTGTTAGTTATAAAGATATCAGAAGTTGGGAAATCTTAACGGGACACAATATAAGAACACTCAATATATTTGGAAACGATAAACCAAACGAAGAGTAAAAATCACTCACAACCATTGATATATACAGATACAGAAATTCACAAGAAAATCAAAACATAAAATACTAGATAAATAAATTTTAAAATCAGAGAAGAAAAAAGAATCTAAAAGAAGAGAAAAGATGATTCTCTGTCTTTGTCACAAGAGTCGCAAACTCTTGTCTTAAGCTTTCTTTTCCAAATTTCGATCTCGTGCGTGCCCACTTTCCACTTTCTCTCTCTTACTGTTTTCTTTTTCATTTTCTTAAAAAACAATTATGCAGAATAAAATTACCATGACAACCTCAGCCTCTTGATTTTTTGTTTTGTAATGTTCTTCTGATTCATCTCCTCAAATGTAGGTCGGTAAGATTGTGGCATTTCCTATAGCCACAAACTTAGGTCGGTTGATATCATATAAATATATAAGATGCTCTTCTTGTATGTATATATGTCTATTATTAGTCTAGAGGCATATCTCCCGGATTAGACTTGTTGATGGAGAGAGTGAATATAATTAACAAGATTGATCCCATGCTTGACCTATTACAAAAAATTAACATTCGGTCAATTAATTAATATCTTTCAAAAACCACTTTACGCATTAAATTTTGATAGACATTTCGATTTTCAGTAGCATGTCGTACATAACTTAACGATAATATAATATATATATATATATATATATATATATATAAACTAATTTAATACTGCATCGACTTTAAACTTTGTAATATTGACTTGTAGATGTTTTATGTTTTACATGAGTCAAATTGCAAATTAACGGTAACTATTTTGAAAGTATTTTTCCACAAAACCCAAAACAAAATTATACGATTAGTAATTATAATAACATGATATACCACAAGAAGAATCTACTAATAGCTTAAAAAATTAATTAGTTGATCCAAATGCAATCTAAAAAGTTGGAACAAATATAATATGAGTTCTAGAAATTAATTATTTAAATATGTATATGCATCTCGAGCTATATGTTTCAAAACCCTTTGTTTTATATAAGGTAATTAATATAGTATAATTAAATTATGATGAGACTAAAGGACGTGATATGAGCTAGTCACATAGATTATTATATTGGTTTGATAGAAAAAGAACTTACAAAGTTGCAAAGAAGAGGACGACTTTCTTAGGATCAAGCAACCAAGAATTGTTGGAGCGTTTAAAACTGGATTTCCTCGAAGAACCGAACCGTCTTTCTCTACTTTGGTCGGAGATCATATTTCCGGTAGGCGTAGTAATGGTAATCTGATGAAGCGAAGAGGCTGAAACAGCGTTGGCTCCGGTTGTGGTCGTGCCTGCATTATCTATGGACCCCACGGTGCTAGGCTTTACCGGCGTGCTTGATCCTACAACTCATCAAATACCAATACAATATAGGCTTTAATTAATAACTATGTATAATGGTTTCTTTTTCTTTATTTGACAAGACAAAATAAATTGAATCATAAGGTATTCATTTGTTATTGTATGCTTAAATTAATAATAGCATGAATGCATGCGGAGTTGGAGAATAAAAGTTCGAATATTTTGGCTCGTTTGTGGTCTGCATAAAGCTATTTAGCTAGCACCAATTATTCATAATAAATATATATATTCATAAAAATAATAAAAAAAGGAGACAACACACTTTGAATGTTTCTGTTTTAGTTGATCATCGAAATGTTAGTTTTTAAAATACCTAAAATAATGAAAATTGGTGAAGTTTGGATTCAATGTACATAAACCTAATGTTAAGGTTTACAGCTAAAAACGTATGGGTTGGTCTAATTAACTAAATCTCACCTAACACTTTCTAATTCATACCTTTCACAGAAGAAAATTATTACTGTAATTAAAATATTAGACTTTTACTTAAATTAGGCAAACCGAACTTTCTTGCCATAGAGATATAAAAATACCCAAAACAATTTAAAATGAGAAAAAATATCCCAAGAAGGTATCTAACCTTAATAAAATAATATTATTAAAAATTCTGAAATATATTTGTTTCCATTGTAAATGCCGACCTCATTTTTGTTAAATTTATGGGTTTTTATTATTATTACTTACAGTTGCAGATAAGCCCAAACCGAATTTATTTCAAGAATCTGCTAGGGCCATTTGATAATATTTTATGGTACCAAAAAAATAAGGAAAGAAACAAAAGGTACACGATTGGGCTATAGAAAATTGCATTTGTCCATATACGTAAAATAAAAACGTTAGTTAATACATCGTTATTTAATAGACTACATCTATTGAAGAAGAATGATACAATGTTTACCTCTAAGTGGGGACTGAGGAAATGAGGGATCCTTGTCATTACCATTTGCGTCAAAATGGAGTTTTCTCTCGTTGTTGCTTCTTGGTGACCCTTTCCTCGATACATTTCTCTGCAACTTTTTTTTTTTTTTCATTTTAACATTTCTCTGTTTTTTTTCCTTAATATATTATCGTTACCAAAATTTCAATTATTAAGTTACTAGGATGACTCCAAAAGATAAATAAAAATATCTAATAGAAGCTTCATGCCAAATGCCAAATACCAGAAAGGAAACAGAGGAATCCGTAAGATAATAATAATTTGAAAGCACAGAAAATATTTATGTATATATATATATATATATATTTGTTTGCCGTCCATATAAATATATTAACTGACACGTAAAAGTCAACTTCCGATTAGGGTTATTTTATTTTATTTATTTACTGGAAAATAGCAAAAGAGAAGAAAAAAAAAATTGAATCGACGACTCAAAAGTAGTTATAGAGGTTATGGGCGATTGTTCCATAATTCTCACCAAAATTCAATACGAAAAAGACAAATTTAAAAAAAAAAAAAAACAGAGAAGGAAATAGAAACAAAATAATAAGAAAATAGTAATAATGGTGTTTGTGATAATTTAACAAAGTTTGGATTTTAAAAAACTTACAGTAATTCTGGGACTAGAAGAAGAGAAGTCTTTGTTAAACACGGGAGAGAAACTTTCGACATCGATTGTGACGAACCCATCTGGATTTCCAGATGTTTGAAACCCGGATCCGATTTCTTGACCCGGAATTGCTCCACCGTTTTCCATCGATCTTTGATCATGATATTCATGGAGAAACAGAGGTCAATTAACAAAAAAAGAATAGAATTCAAGTAATTCTTTTCTGTACATATTGAAAAAAACTTACTTTGGAATTGAAAAAACCAGAGTCTTAGGGAAGAGATTGAGACAGAATCTCCGTTATCTTCTCTGTTGTGGTCTGTTCGAAGAAGAGGAAGAAGAAAGGTTAATTAAGGTTTATAGTTGGAGACAAAAAGGGAAGAGAGATTCTGAGGAATGTCGAAACTGAAAGAAAGGAGAAAGGCTTTTACTTTTATTTATGTGTCACCAATTTCTTTTAAATGGGTTGGTGCCTCTTTTATTTTTTATTTTTTATTTAATTCAGAAAGATAAACACAACTCAGACGCACGAGAGAGAAGAGATAGACTAATGAGTAATTACTTATTGATAATCATGATTCCGATCTTTAATTTTAGTTTAGTTGATCTTAGTGGAGTCGAAGATAGCAGAATATGTGACTTCTTTGTTATCATTAAAGCCTTTGATTTGATATTTTTTTTTGTTGAGTCCAATCGTTTTGTTTTTTTGCTTATGTGTTATGATGTTATTGTGTCTTAACTTTTCAGAGACGTATATAAAAATCTTTAACTAGTATTGTCAAAAATATAAGGAATGAGACATTTTTTCCTTTCGTGAAAACAAAGATTTGTCCAATAAACGGTAATTTATCTATTTTTCATATATTACTTATCAGAAAATTTATAAATTTATAATATTGGTAAGATAAAGTTGAATATTCATACCAAGAAAAAAGAAGATAAAAGTTGAATATTAACCTCTAGAAAATTAACCTCTTTGAGAAGAAAATAACAACTACTTAGAACCAACTACATACGTGGCTCTTACATTTTTTTTTTTTTTTGGAGATTTCAAAAATCACAAGTTTATAATAGTTTTGGTACTTTGAACATAATTATAAATATAAACACTCTTTTGGTATGAATAAAATTATTAAATAGAAATTAATGAGTTTTAATATTTTTGAATGAACGTTATATAATAATATGACATCAGAATATTTGGTTGTATTTTGTATTTATAAAGAATACTTGGTTATGATTAGAAGAATATGCGATGGATAATCATTGAGGTGAGCAACTAACTTCCCTATTTTATGATCTTCTTGCTTCTGAAGGCACTCTTTCTTTTCTTTTGACTTCTAATTTCATTCTCTTTTTAAGTTTCCATGTTGTATCTTCAAATTGTCAAATCATCTTGAGTTTATGAGTTTATATGTATATGTATATGCGCATGTTCGAATCTCAATATATTAATTACGATAAATAGCCATTCATAACTCAATCACAAATATGTAATGTCAAAAGAGAGAGACATTTTGAAGAGGTAACGAATTTTTAAATATTCATTTAGTTCAATAACTTGTAATTTGAATGAGAGTAACTTCTTTTCTCAATCTATCCCGAAGATATCTCCAAGGCTATGATTTTTTTCTTCTTTTTATTCTCTAGTTAATTCCAGTTTGTCGCATTTTAAACTATAAAACAAATTTGCTGGTTTTATAGTGCAATTCTTTTTATGATATCTCTAGACATTCTTCTCTTTGGTTTTTGAAACCGTTTTAAGTAATATAAGTTGTTGACGATTATAAAAAGAAAAAAATTGACTAATATAATCTATTTTATTTTACAAGATAATTTTTTTTTTAATTACTTAGATAACCTACTTTTTCAAATATACTCAGTTTACTTTACAGTACAAAAAATCTCTAACTGTCAGATCACGTTGAATTTTCAAACCCTTCTTTTTCTCTGTTTCAGTTTCTATTTCTCCAAAAGCAAAATTTCTCTATTCTAGTTTCAATACTAGGTTAGATTATAATTGAAGGTGTCAGAGGAATCTGCTCCATACTCAGGTTAGTTTTCATTGAATTTTAGTGATTCTTAAACAGAAACTGGGTTTTTTCATTGATTTATGATTCTCAACCTTACAGAACATGTCCTGATCCAATTTTTTTTTTTCGCGAAACGACTGGATCGATCGGTCTGCCTACGACCGATAGATCTGAACACCTTTTTTTGATAGGCAATAGACCGATCGATCTATCATTGGATCGATCAGTCTTGTTTATCCTTTTTTTCGTGATTTGAGCTTCATAGACCGATCGATCTATATGGATCGATCGGTCTATATTTTTCATGATTTTTGTTTTTTGGTTCGTTTGATCGGACTACATGCCGAGTAATCGTTCCTAAATTATTCTTTTCCTCGTAGGATGACAACTCAGAAGAGCAATGAGTTAGGATTTCCGAAACGACTTTTTACCGTTGGTACAGAGCCGGAATTCAAAAAAAGTATTAATTATCATTGCAAGCCTAAGTGGTTAGAAGAAGTTAGTTATTCTGTTGGTGAAGAAGTGTGAAACAATAAGATATTTTGCGTTGGGGGTTATTATAAACTTCACTGACAATAAGTTCACGTGGTCTTCAAAGGTTGTGGAGTATATTCTTTAGAAACAGCTTGTGTGTAGAAAAAAACATGAGATATGGTGCTTGTATGGTAATACACCTGCTCGATTTTCCCTATCGGAGTTTGAAGCCATAACGACTCTGAACTGTTCACCTTTTCTAGATGATAATAAGTTGGATGTAAGTACTACTACAGAACATGACTTGTTTTGGGAAAAGTTAAAATTGAAAGGAAGAAGTTCGGAAAAGTTTTGGGATGTAAGTACTACTACAAGAAGGATTTGAAAGTTGTGTGTGGAGAAGTAGTTTCTTGGTCTACTGAGGAGAAAACTCGGTTCGCGTATTTGTCTATTGCATTAGTTATTTTGGGTTACGATGATAAGGTGCATCTTAGCCATTCATTAACGAATATGGTTTTTGATTTGGATAGATTTGAAAAGTATCCCTAGGGAAGATTAGCTTTCAAGGAATTGATAGCTTCAGTAAAAGGTTTAGACTATACCGCATCTTCATGCACTATTCATGGGTTCATACAAACACTCCAAGTATGGGCGTATTGTGTTGTACCTAATCTTGGTGTGAAAATTGGTAGGTCATCTCAGGTTGATTGTCCTTTGCTCCTAAAATACAGAGGTACAAAAGGAAAAAAGACTGTTGACATGACATTGCAAAACCAGCAACTGTTTAGTCGACTTGATAGTTGTGTAATCAAAGTTCCCAAGAATAGTGATCGAACGTAATTTCCTCAGTAACTCATCCTTGTTAACATATATTTGTCCTTCTCCAATTTCCTCGACAGCCTGGAGAGCGTTTTGAGTAGCTTCAAAATTATTTGTTTGCTGCTCTTAGTAATCTTCATTTAGTGAACAATCTGAAGAATTTGAATCACCACTGATGGGACCAATATAATTGCCCTCTCCATCAATATCAAAAGTAACTTCCTGCATCATTAAAACCATAGTCTTCAAGAGCACAACTCTGTGATTGTACTTCACATACATTGTTCGGAAAAGCATTGTTTGCATCATCTTCACAACTTCCATCAAGTGTACCACTTTTCTCTTTGAATTCATTACAATCATCATTTCCGACATCGATAGTGCCACTTTTTTCTACGTATTCATCACAGTCCTTGTTCCCCTCATCGATAGTGCCACTTTTCTCGTCATATTTGTTCACCACTTCATTCTCCACATAGATATTACCACTACTTTCAACGTTGTCCTCAACATCCCTTTTAATCTGCACACATATTAAAAGAAAAATTTAGTTTTAATCAGATTGACGAGCAAATATATGAAGCATTATATATATTAAATAAATAAAAAACAGAATAGACCAAGCCGATCGGTCTGGGTATAGATCGATCGGTCTGGACTTGAGAAAAAGGACATAACAAAAAAACATGGATCGATCGGTCTACACCCAGACCGATCGATCTAAGCATTCCGAAAAAAAAAATCCAAGTATGCTAGAACTTTAGTAGACTTGCAGGAAGTCTGCCAGAACTTTGGCAGAAGTCTGCCAGAACTAAAAACTTTAGAAAACAAAACCCAAAAAACAAATAATTTGATTATATTGTTACTTGAAACTCCGTAGGCAATGAACCATGATTGATGGAACTAAAATCTTCTGTTTCTTTCACCATAATTTAGAAATTATTGAAAACAGAAAAGTTATCTTCAGTTTATATACTTTTAAAAGGGATAAAAATATTCCATTTGAATACCTAGAATAATTCTATTTTTGATTAAGCTTATTCAAATCTTTCCAAATTATCTACCAACATTAATTTTTTCTTAAAGTACAATTCATTTTCTATTTTGGAAAATTGTACAATAGTAATTAATAATAGTTGAGAAAAGAAAAGTAGTTTATATAAGTACTTTTTAAAAAAAATAGATTATTTAAGTAATTTATAAAATAAAATGGGTTATCATAATAAATTTCCCTTATAAAGAACTTATTTTCATGCATACTACTTTTTAACAAATTAAATATTTCTGATTTTGGTCTCTTTTCCTCCTAAACAAATTTCTCCATTCTCCTTATGTTTTTATCTTTCTTGAGATCGGATTCGTGGTAGCATCCAAGAAGGTCCTCCATTCATTGTAAAGCTAGTTGGGAATATTAGGTAATATAGTTTAGAATCTACATTTAAAATATATACTAGGATTATACCCACGCTATAGCGTGAGATTTAATTATTTTTTCATCCTGTATTTATTTAGTGTTTAGACCCGTATTGATATTTTGAATATAGTTTTCTAGATATTTTTTTAAAGGCCCAAAAACCAAATTGAAATCAACCCAAATAAGATGAACCGAACCCGAAAAAAACATGACAAAATACCCCAATGAATCCTAAATCTATGTATTTGAAAAACCAAACCCAAACCCAAACCCAAACCCAAATCAAGAATCAAATTTTAGTTTTTCTATTAAATTTTTAATTTTTTTTAATTTTTTATGTAAAAATACCCGAACCTGAACTCAATCTATATCGTACCAAACTCTATACGGAAAATAAAAAATTTGTATATTTCTTTAACCAAAATAACAAAAATACTAAAGTATGTGAACCAAAATCGATAAAGTACCAGAATGTATTGTAAATCTATGTACCCGAAAAATCGAATCTAAACCCGAACCAGAATAGAATTAATAACCGAATTTGTAATCGATATATTTTATTAAGATTTAGTTTTTTTTAGAGATTTATCTATGAAATTTTTATTAAATTTGAATTTTTCAAAATCTGTAACAAAATCTACCTTTAACTTATTTTTAAGAGTTGTTATAAACCATAGGTTTAATTTTATCCTAAAGTTTAAAACATATTCTAAATGAAAGTGTCTCCCACTTTAATATATAAGACTAGGATTATATCCACGCTACAGCGTGAGATTTGATTATTTTTGCAACCGTGTTTATTTGGTTCCTAAACCTGTGTTGATATTTTAAATGTTGTTTTAGAGGTCCAAAATCCGAATCGAAATTAACATGAATTAGAGAAACCGAACCCGAACCATACATGATAAATTACCTTAATAGATCCTAAATATGTGTATTTAAAAACCAAACCTAAACTTGAACCCAAACCAAATCAAAAACAAATTTTTTAAGAGTTTTTCTATTAAATCTTTTTTAATTTTGAAAATCTATATATAAATACTCGAACCCCAACTCGATCTATACCGGACCAAACTCTATCTAAACAATAAAAATATTTGGATAAGTCTTAAATCAAAATAAAGAAATACCAAATTAGATGAACCAAACCCGATAGAATACCAAAACGTATCCTAAATCTATATACCAGGAAAATCGAATTTAAACCAGAACCAAAATCGAATCAATAATCAAATTTGTAACTAATTTTTTTTGTTTTAGCTTTTTAATTGTTTTTTCGTTAAATCTTTATTAATTTAGTTTTTTTAAAAATAAATATCTATAACAAAGCCTATTTTTAAGGGTTGTTACAAATTATGTATTAATTTTATACTATAATTTATAACATAGTCTAAATGAAAGTGTCTCCCACTTTAATATATAAGATATATAAAAACACCAAGTTAGCCATTGAGAATAAGGACATGAACATTGATTTACCTTAAAACATGGGAAAGATATAAAAACTTGTGTATTTTTAGAAATAATTATATATTTTTTGAAAACTTGTTACAACTTTTGTGATAATACTATGAACATGTATACGTATGGCTAAAAAAATAATTAAAACCAATCAGCCATCAACGTTTAACTTAATAATTCTCGTAATCTCGACTTGGTTTGGTTACATTCAGTTCTCACATTATTTTCCTATCTTCACTGATTTTTTGTCACATGTTCATTGTCCTCTTACATTATTAAATTTCCTAAAAAAATTATAATAACTAGCATATCAACAATAAATTACTGCACACAAAATTTCCATTTTTAGGTACTTTCCAATATTATATTTCATTTGTTTGCAAGCTGATTAAAAAATTATAGAATAGGAAACTAGTCGTTTTCAGAAAAAAAAAAAAAATCAGAAACGATTTACCCAATTTAATTTTCATAGTTTTTTACCCCGATTTAAATTCTAAAGTATGATTACATTTACAAAAGCAGGTAAAAAATCATTACCGAAGAGTGTAAAAAAGTTATTTTGACAAACAAAAGTGGAATTTACGAGCCTTGAAGATATTTTTTTGCTAGTCTTGGGGTCGGTCTTGTATAATAGACATATATGTTAAGTATATATTTAACATATATGTGAATTATTGTATATTGCCAAAGACAAAATAAACCGAACAATAAAAATGAGAGACATAGGTGACAGGGAGATGACTTGAGCTATATGACAATTTTTTTTTTCAAATGACAAATGAAGTATGTTATCATATTAATGCTGATAAGAATTGAGAATAATATAATGTAAAATTAATATATGTTTTCTCCAAGGCGTTTTGAACGTTAGATATTTTCAAATGAACCATGTTTTACAAAAAAAAAAAAAAAATAGTGCTGCTAAACACTATTTTAATTTCTCGCATATTTATTTTCCTAAGTTGAAAAGCAATGGCTGGTGGTAAGTCCACTAAATGGCAGGCGCACTTGCATATTCAGGGATGAAGTCCCACCACCTATATTATGTAGGAACTTAGCTATTGGACCAGTCAGTTGTGGCCCATTGTTGACAAAAAAAAAGTTGAAAAGCAAAGGGTAATTATGTTTATATATAACTTTATTCGAACCGGGTCTAGCACAAGGTGACTAAACTGCAATTCTGATAAAAGGTTGGAAAGATTGGACAAAGACTCTCTAGAGATTCGGAGAGAAAGAGTACTACGGTAGGAATGACTAACGAGTTGATTTTATTGTTTAATGTGTGCCAAAAAGTTGATCCCCTTTTTGGAGGATCCGCTCCTCTATTTATAGAACATAGAGGCGGTTACAAAGTAGATTGAATAAAAGAAAATATACAATTTTCAGGATTTGATCTTATCTAGAAGATTCTAGCTAGATTTTCGGAAATTTTCCTTGTCGAAATAGGAAAATTTCCATTTCTTCGTTTGATGAAGTGTCATTCGACTTCCTTCAAGTTTTAGCATGCTTCCGAGAAGGAATTCTTCCTAGTTGACACTTCGATATTATTTTCGAGTTGAACACTTAGCGTGTTGGGCTTATTGTTTCCCGTGGACCGAAGTAGGATCTCGGATCCACCTCCAACAATTGTTCCCCCAGACTCGAAAAATCAAGTCTGAATTTTCGAGTCGGAAAGTTACCTACTTCTAGAATTTTCGGTCCACGTGTCAGTTTGTGATTAGGTTACTTGAACAGTTTTCTCGATTTTTACCCGCTAAGTAATTATTACTGTTTAGCATCGTTTCGGCTTCCGGTAAATTCCTATAAATACCGCGCCATCCTTTTCTTTCACCACTCATCTAATTTGCGATAAATTTTCTCCGACTTTCTTTAGTTTTCTTCAAGTCTTCTTCCAACTTCAATCCCTTCTTCGTTCTTTGTACTTTTTCCTTTAACTTCCAAAAATGGGTCTTCATGATTTTAAATTTCTGAATGTCGATGAGGGCTTAAATGCTGCTTTAGAGGGAATGAATGCTCGTCTTCTGGGGGGTCTTCTAGAGTCACCCGTTCTTCTGCTCTCCCGACTAGGAACATATTTGAAGTCCCTTTGTTTTCTAGTCGCGGAACTTCGCGATCTTCCAAGAGGCCCAGGGTGGAACCTTTTACGATTTCTTCTCCTAGAGTTGCTACTCGTTATGGGGCTTCTGGTGCTTCTCGTGGGAGAAGTAAGGGAATTCCTGACTTCCGTTTCACTCACGATCACTCCGACCCAAGGTCAATCTTGGTTTTTTGTACGGAGTGCACTGACTTGATGCGTCATATCAGAACGACGTTGGACCTTCTCCCTTCTCCTGACCAGATGGAGAATCGGGAGGAATATGAAGAGATCGCTTATTTGTTATTCCAGGTAAGTTATTTTTCCGAGTTTGTATTCATTTCGTTATTCTGATGTCAATCTTCTTTAACCAAGTTTGTTAGACTCCTTGCAGTTTATTGCTTGCCTTAATGGCATTATGTCCCAGCGAGAAAGATCTCGCGCTAACCCGGATGGAAACGTTCGGACGAATTCTAACCCTTTGGGTCGGGCTGGCCAGAATCAACTTGAAGCAGTGGAAGCTAGATCTCGGGTCACTACTACTGAAGAAGAACTTGCTCGTCTAAAGGACGAGTTGAAGTTGGAACATGAAAACGTTCTTCATCTAACGGAGCAGAACGCAGCTTTAACAGAGTCACTCAAATGTGTTGAGTCTGATCGCGGCGAAACCTTTAAGTCTACCGAGAAGGCTAATGATAAACTTCAAGGGTTGCAATCCGAGTTAGATTGTATAAAGGAGAACTTCGACTTGGGACTTCGTCAAGTTCTGAATGACGAAAAAAAAAGAAGATCTACCACGATCTTCAAGTTCAGTTGACTGAGCATTTCAACCGAATTGGTGCTCGTTTCAGTGACTTGGACTTGAACCTGGAGGCCTGGTTGACGTACACACAATATCTTGGGTCTATAAATGTTCTCCAACTACTTTCCAACCGTGGTGTGAGCATCCCAGCAGCAGTTACAGACTTGATGACTGCCAAGTTGAATGAGTCAAAGGAAGTCGTCAGTCGTGAGAACTTGATGCCATTGCAACCTGTAGACTTGGTCGTCCTGATTTTCGAGATTGGGAAGCGTCAAAGAGCAATGATCAGACTAGGGATTAGTCTATCTCTTTTTGTTTGAATCTTTGTATTTTTCAGATTCCTTCCTTTGATTTCTTGTAATCGTTGACTGGCATTTTTATAAATCATCTCTTTGACTCATGGTAGTTGTGGTCCTGTTTCTTTCGAGTCGTCTCTTTGATTCTTGTAGTCGGTTATTTGGCCTTGTAATTATTTTTTGCTTTCCTGTGTGATGAAATACATTATTATTATCTTAGTGAGAATTTTTTTTAATTTGAATTGTGAACTTTACCGAAGATTAACTCGTAAATATGAAACAAATGGATGAAATTTGAAGTTTAACTCCCGAGTTCTTTTCTTGTTTACGCGTTTAGCTAAGTTCATTTCCTAAATTTGAGAGTTTGATCCTGTTTGTTAGGAAAAGGAGTTTCACTGTTTGGCGCTTAAAGCTTAGATTTTAAGACTCAGTTTAAGTTTTAAAGAAGTTTGATCTCGGAAATAATCTGCATAATGCTATCCTTTGTTCTTTAAAAGAAATTTTGAAAAATTAGAAAGAAGTTGTGTTCTTCCCTTTTGAGAATTTCACCTTTGCAGAAAGTTATGTTTTTGGAGTTTTGCTTGAATGTGAAAAATGTTTTAACGAGAAAGTAGTTTCGGTCAAATATGAGAATTAGATCTCGAATTTCGAGAACTTGGTCTTAGTTCAAGTGGGGTTTTCGACCTAATCTTATTATTTTTGAGAGTTTCGTCTTAGTGAAGTTTTAAAACTCGGCTATTTTGAACAGGATTTCTAAGACCTGGCTATCTTTTGATGATCTCGTTGACTTCGTTGCCATGAATACAAGTTAGGATGATTCCGTTCATACTTCGACGAAAGAATTTTCCGTTGAATTGGGTGTAGGGTGCACATCTAGCCTTTAATCGTCGTGCTGCCCATCTATCCTTTGAAGTTTTTCCATCTATGATATACTCGAGTATCTCGTCTCGCCAGTCAGCTTTATGTTCATCCACTTGCTCTACGTCTTGCATTTTGGTATCAGAATCACTTGCATTGTCGGTGATTGCCGATACGAGTTCACCATCTCCTTTTGGTAACGTTATGCTTGGACGATCAATACTTTCGACTAGAATGATTCTTCTTTAGATGAGATCCGTCGTGGATGCTAGAGTTGCTAAGGCGTCGACTAAAGTGTTTTCGTATATAGAGATTTTGTTGACTCGGAACTTGATGTCCTTTGTCAACTCCTTGATAACTTTGAGGTACACTTCCATTCGATCGTTTTTGGTGTCGTAGCCTCCATTCACCTGATTTACTACTAGTTGTGAATCACAATAGCATTCTATTTCTGTGGCCCCAACTTCTTTGGCCAACTTGATCCCTGCGATTAGTGCTTTGTATTCAGCTTCATTGTTTGATGCTGGGAATGCAAGTTGAAAGGATTATTCTAGGATCTCTCCTGTTGGAGTCTCAATTTGGATTCCGACTCAGGAACCATGTTGCGATGACGATCCGTCCACTTAGATCTTCCAATTTTTAAGCTTTTTTTATGACTTAAATGGCTTTAATTCGGGTGCTAGCTCAATCAAGAAATCTGCTAACACTTGAGATTTTGCACTCGTTCTCCCCTTGTATTCGATATCTTATTTGCTTAACTCAATGGCCCACTTGGTTAACTTTTCAGATTGGTTTGGGCTATGCAGAATTGTTCGTAGCGGGTAATTTGTCAATACTATGATAGTATGTGACTAGAAATATGGGCGTAACTTTCTTGTTGAGGTTACTTATGCTAACGTAAGTTTTTCTTAGTTGGATATCTTGACTCAGCCCCGTCCAAAGACTTGCTCGTATATAAGATTGGGTGCTGAGTTCCTCTATCATCTCGGACTAGTACACTACTCACCGCTGATGTGGAGACCGCTATGTATAAGTATAGTGGCTCTCCATCTTTGAGTTTTGCAAGAATCGGTAGAGTTGATAGATACTCTTTCAATTCAGAAAAGACGTTCTCACACTTTTCGTCCCACTTGAACTCTTTGTTTCCTTGTAATAGGCTGTAAAATTAGAGACATTTACTCGTAGAGTGTGAGATGAATCGGTTTAATGCTGCTATTCGGCCAATTAGTCATTGAACATCCCGTTTGTTCTTCGGAGAAGGTAGTTCTTGAATTTCCTTTATCTGCTTGGGGTTAGCTTCGATCCCCCTTTGAGTAACTATATATCCAAGGAATTCTCCCAAGGTTACTCCGAAGGTGCATTTTGCCGGGTTAAGTTTCATGTGGTATTCATTCAACGTCTGGAAACATCTCGGTAAATGGTCAACGTGGTCTTCCGCTTTTAATGATTTGACTAGCATATCTTCTATGTAAACCTCCATTATTTGCCCGAGTTGTTCTGCAAACATTTTGTTGACCAAGAGCTGGTAGGTTGCTCCCGCATTTTTTGAGCCGAATGGCATTACTCTGTAGTAATAAGTCCCTCGATCTATGATGACTGATGTTTTTTCTATATCTTCTAGGTGCATTCGGATTTGGTTATATACTAAGAATGCATCCATAAATGAAAATAGTTCGTTTCTTGCCGTTGCTTTGACGATTCGGTCAATGTTCGGAAGTGGGAAACTATCCTTTGGACATGCTTTGTTGAGATCGGTGAAATCCACGCAGACTCGCCATTTCCCATTCTTCTTGAGAATGACTACAAGGTTAACTAAACAACTGGGTGTTGGACATTGATAATAGATCCGACATCGGCCATTCTCTTGACTTCGTCAATTACGGCTTTGGTCCTCTCTGGTCCAAGCTTTCTTATATTCTACTTGATCGGCTTATACATCAGATCGACATTCAATCTATGACTTGCTATATTCGGGTTGATTCCAAGCATATCTTTAACGGTCCATACAAATATCGTCACATTCTGCTCTAAAAGTTATATTAACTTTTCTCGAATTGGCTTGCTCAAGTTGATCCCAATGCTTACGCACTTGGAGGGGTCTGTTAGATCAATGTTGACGAGTTCAAAACTTGACTGATCCGGCTTCTCTGGAACAGGAGGTTCCGATAATGCTTTTTCTTTTACGGTTACCGTGATCATGCAATTCTTGTTGCAGAGTTTCAACTCGGCGATGAAACAAGGTCAAGACATCTTTTGGTCTACTCGCAATGTATAGACTCCTTTGCTTGTTGGGATCTTCACGCACTGGTGATAGGTTGACGGAATTGGTTGCATTGCGTGTATCCACGGTGTGTCGAGGATTATGTTATAAATTGGTTGTTTATCTACCACCAAGAACTTAAACCCATCTTGTAATTCTGGCAACTCGGATTGCCAATTTGACAGTTCCGATTGCATTGATTGTACTTTCATCGAACGCAGTTAACATTCTATCCATTGGTTTAAGCCTGAGATCTGGAAGTGTCATTTTGTCTAATGTCTCTTTGAAGATCAGATCTACTGAACTTCCCATGTCAATAAGAATTCGAGATACGTCACAGTCAGCTACTCGTAACTTTACGACTAGTGGATCATTGTGAGGGAAGATCACTCCTTCTGTATCTTTTGTCGTGAGCGTGATTTCCGAGTTCACTATCCCAAACCTTTCTTCGTCTGGTTCTAGATTAACCGCCCTTACGACCTTTCGTTTATACCTTTTGATCGATCGTATGATGTCACCACAGAATTGTAATCCTCCCATAATTACGTGGACGTTTACTCTTGCAGAATCTGTTTCTCCGGTATCCTTGCCTTGTTTTTGCCGTTTTGGTTTCTCTTTACCCTCGTTGCTTTGCCCTGCCGCTTTGCTTGCTGCTTCTTGCAACTCAGCTTCTTTTCTTTCCTGTGCTTTAAACTTTTCGGCTTCTTCTTCTGAGAGCTTAACTTCTCCCATGCTATACTTCTCGGTGAGTAGCTCTTACAACTGCTTGCACTTTGAAGTGGAGTGACCGCTTCTGTTGTGAAAGGCACAATACTCACTCTAATTGTACGTGTTGTTGAATGGCTTTCTTCGTGCCGGGTTTCCAGTCTCACCGACTTGGAAAGTTGTAGCCAAGTTGAATTTTCCTTTGTAGCAATGTTGTCTCGGCTCTTGGTGCTCATTCTTTGACTCTTTAGCTTCAGCATCTCAGTGAGTCCTTTGTGTTCTGGAGAGAATTTGTTTCTCTTCCACATATTCTGCATGTCTTGCTGCTCTGCATAGGACGTATGAGATAGTGCTTGGCCTGTTTATGAAAAGGTCTCTTCATAGAGCTTCGTCTGTTACCATTCCAGTTCTTAGGGCTTCGATTGCCAGGTTGTCGCTTACTTTCGCTTTAGTCAGGATCTTCTTAAACCGCCCGAGATATGATTTGAGGGATTCGTCGAATGCTTGCTTTAAATACCTCAACTCGGCTGTCGAGGTATCCTTATTGACGAATAGTGCATACTGTTTCATAAACAGTTCGTCGAGTTAGTTAAAATTATCTTTTGACCCTGCTGGTAGTTTGGTAAACCAAGTTAGGGCATCGCCGGTTGGGTTTTCGGCAAAAAGCTGGCAGTAGGCTGCGTCTTCTTGATCAGAATTATAGGTTATACTGTTCATCATGACGTTGAAGGCACTCATGAATTGGATTGGATCAGTTGTCCCGTCGTACAAGGGATACCTTACTCTTGATCCTCGGTTGACCGAGACTCTTTTGAGCCTTGACGCGAAGGCGAGTTCTGAGCTTGGGCTAAAATTCTTCCAATCTCCAGTGCTAAGCTAGTAGCCTGATGGAATTGTGACCTCATGTCTTCCATCATCTTATACACCACCGCTGCATCCATTGTGGTTGACGCTTGCTGTCCCATCGTATGTTGAGTTGCGAGTTGCTCTTGTACTACTATGTTGGCTATGNTCGTATGTTGAGTTGCGAGTTGCTCTTGTACTACTATGTTGGCTATGTTCGGACTTAGTACTTCTTCGAATAGATTTCTCTGGACACTAGCAATCACTCATGCGTCCATTCTATTATTTTGTGTATTTGGGAGGCTGCATCCATTTAGTCGAGACTCAATCCTATCGAGTCTTTTCGAGTTTCTCCGGTCATAAGCTTCGTGTTGCGCTATCATGTTGCGCACTAAACCTTCAATCGAAGATGGTCCTTGAGGTGGACCAGGGAGTTCAGTAGTCTTGCGGGAGTTCTCTCAGTTATCCAATAGTCGGATCGTTGTTTTCTTGGAGGTTAGTATCCCTCCTTTCTGGTGAGTTGATGGTGATTTCGTCCTCCACCATTCTTTTCGCGTATATCCTCCTTGTTCTTAGGTTGAGAATTTCTTCAATGTCTCCCACAGACGGTGCCAACTGTTCGAACCGGGTCTAGCACAAAGTAACTAAACCACAATTCGGATAAAAGGTTGGGAAGATTGGGCAAGGACTCTCTAGAGATTCGGAGAGAAAGAGTACTACGCAAGGAATGGCTGACAAGTTGATTTTATTGCTTAATGTGTGCCAAAAAGCTGATCCTTTTTTTGGAGGATCCGCTCCTCTATTTATAGTACATAGAGGCGGTTATAAAGTAAATTGAATAAAGGAAAATATACAATTTTCAGGATTTGATCTTATCTATAAAATTCTAGCTAGATTTTCAGAAATTTTCCTTGTCAGAATAGGAAAATTTTCATTTCTTCCTTTGATGACGTGTTGTCCGACTTTCTTCAAGCTTTAGCGTGCTTCCGAGAAGGAAGTCTTTCGAGTTGACACTTCGATATTATTTTTGAGTTGAACACTTAGCATGTTGGGCCTATTATTTTCCGTGGACCGAAATAAGATATCGGATCCACCTCTAATAAACTTGTATTATCAACTTTAATGTATTAAATTCAAGTATACCAGTTTTTTTTTAATATATTTTATATATAGTACATGAGTGGTAAATTTTGCATTATTCTTGGCTTATCATTTTCTTTAACAATAATTATTGAAAAATATATCAAAATATAATGGATTTCTAAAGTGTTTATTTGTCATCAGATTCTATAAGATTTAATAATTAAAAAAAAAATTTGATATATGGTGTGATTGGTAATGACTTTGGTTGTTCTTTCTAAAACATTTAAACTGAACCAATCATGTTTTAAATTTATTTTTGGCTTTTATTACTTTGGAAAGCCAATATTTTATTCATGGAAAACCAAAAACCTAGAGTCAAAATTTATGAACTTTACAAATATAAATTCTTAAAACAAAAAAATTTAGAGAAAAAATTCTATAGCAAAAAAATTTATTGTCAAAAAACTTAACAGCTGAAATCCTACAATAAAAAAACAAAAAGTTACCAATCGGCCCATAGTAAAATTTTACTTCTATGTCAAAAAGTATCTTTTGTTTTGTTAGTCTAGCATTTTGATAAACAAGAATAAGATGAAATAGATTGTTATGATTTCGTCTTATTATGTCAGTAGAAAAACATGGTTGCATCCAGCCAAGCTTATACGTTCCAGCTTTAATCATCATTACAATAGACCTGACAGTAAACCCAAGATCCAAAATTGACTGAAAATTCTAAAACCTATATATAGAGGAGTTGGTTTTATTAGTACAGTAAAACCTCTATAAATTAATAATATTGAGATCTTGAAAAATTATTAATTTATAGAATTATTAATTTATCCGTAAATTAATATTATTAATTTATATTATTTTTAATTATTAAAATTATTTTAAAAGAAAAAATTGAGACTGTTTTTAGATTTATCTTTTGGAAATTATAAATTTTATAATTTATGATTAATGACCTCAACTATTTTATTTCAATTGCATATGATACAATTACAATGAAAATAATACATATTAAAAATTTAAAAACTTAAAAAAATTTTGGTTATGTTTTTATGACATGTTATACTACAACACCATAGTTTGAAAATAGAACACAACAACTATTTTATAGAGTTGAGCTCAAAGAAAAAATTCATACTTTAATATATCAACTTATTTAAATATATATATATATATATATAAATTTAGATGATTATTAATTTATGATATTATTGGGACTATATTTTTACATTGGAGTTTTAAAATAATTATTTTCTTATTAATTTATTAAATTTGATCAAATTTTCTATTGGCCCGATTTGGGACCAGAAAATTTTATTATATTATAGAGGTTATTAATTTATCGAGTATTAATGTAGTGAGGTTTTATGGTATATACAATATATTTCCATAAAAATATTGTTGTCAATAATAATGGAAACCCGTACCGAAATTATGTATAACCCAGTAATTATATGTATATATTGAACTTGATAAAAAATTCTTAAACCTAGCTAGTTCATGTGTAGTTAGTTTATTATTTGTATTCCTTAAATTTATAGTTGTTTAATCTGCAACCGAGTGAGGGCTTTTGTGCTATTTTCCAAGAATAAATGACTACTGTGGAACCGAATATATAATATGAACCACTTCGAATTAATATTTCAACTTCTATCTTTAATCAAAACATATATTTAAACTTTAGAAACAATGAGGTTCAGCTAGTTTTGTTTCTCGAACAACAGCGACCAAATATGGGAGCAAGAGGTATTAGAAGAAGTTTGTCGCTATTATATTAAAAGGTTTAAACTCTGTTTTGGGCAATGATATCGTTTATATCCCTTTAGATCACTAATGTGGTGTTTACATCAGATCATATTGAGGTGATATTAAGATGATGGAAAACCCAAATGAGTTGCCAATTTTAAAATTATACATCAAAGATTTTACGCATGACATGAGTCTTTCTACCTTTTCTCTTTATCTTTGATCTCTTGTAATCTTAACTACAAAACAAATTTTCTGCTCCGAAATATTAGAGGGTTTTCAAGAAATTATCTATTGTAAACAGTGTTAGCTCAAATTGGTTTGATTCTCGAGTTAAGTTGTAAAAAAAAAAAGGTTCAACATATTTCTCTCCGTTCTCATCTATTTAATCATAAAAAAAATATAATTTTTTGAATAGGTGGCTAAATGTTCATTTTATATCACTGTAATATGATTTTGGATAGTTGTGTAATCTCAGCTATTAGAGTTAGGATATGAATCTAATCTTAGCTATCTAATTGTTTGACAAATAAAATATGTAAAAATCGTTTTGATTGGTAGATCGATTGTTTTGGTTTAGTTCTGGTATGTACAGCTAGATTTATACAAGTTAAATTAAATATCTTTATAGTAGATCATTTTGGACTAATGAAGTAATGACTCAAAAGAAGAAAAGAAATAATACTAGTGGCTACCATAAGACCGTGCAATAGAAGGAGAAATAAACATGGTGGACCTCAATATATGAAAGAAATAATTAGAGAACACATAAGAAAAGGAAAACATTTGATTGATTAAGAGAAGCTGTCTCACAAAAATAAATTTGAAATTTTGTGAATAATGCAACCCACGCTGCATAGTCCCATACTCATAATACTACCAAAATCATAAAAATATCCAACTTTCTATTGTATAGATATATTTATATAAGTATAAAAATAATAATGCAAATATTGTGTTGTTGTACTATTAACTTTGAAGTTTTAAACTAGTTAATTGGTCTCGACGTAAAAAACAAAACAAGTCCATCCATCATCGTAAACAAAACTAAGTTTCTGTCTTCTCTTTTCACTGTCCTTTATCTACTATAAATATATATATATATATATATATATATATGTTTATATGGCAAAAGCAAATTACAATAGCTACAGACCGTTGGTTTGATCTCTTTAATTCTCGGGTAAAACTTTTGGATTTACGTCAAAACCTTCTTTAATTTGGCACGAGAAAGTTTAGTAAAGTATATGATATATAAATATTGAAGATATTATTGTTTGTTGTTTTGTATCTCTGTAATCTGTAAAGTATATAACCTGCATGTGTGTTTATGTGCATCTTATATATGAAAAATTAGTACATAAAGAGTTCATACCAAATCTTAAACTTGATTTTTGTTTTTCCATTGGGTTTCTGATAAATGATTTGAATTACATGAAGCAAAATTAGTGAAAACTCAAATCAAATGAGCATCCAAGTACTCATTTTTGTTACTTCGATTCAGGTTTTTTCTTGTTCGAAATCTGAGCTCGAACGATCTGTTTTCTCCATTCCTGAATTGGGACCTAATGTCAGAACAAAAATGAAAAATCATTAAGAAAACACAATGTCCTCATCTCTTTGATTTTTTTGGTTTTTACTGTTTCTTAATGAAAATTGGAACAACAGATTAGATTAGAGATTGCTTACAGCAGGAAAGCCTCCAAAATCCCCTGGCTCAGTGATGTTTCTAGTAACACAACTATTAGCCGCAAGTCGAACCTGAACCAAGAAAAGAGAAGTTTTTGTGAACCAAACCGCACCGAGAAGAGCTTTTTTGAAACCAGTTAAATCCTAAAGATAAACCTTTGATGTAATGGAGACATGGTCTCGAACAGCAGCTCGTCCTCCTAAAGCGACATAGTCACCAATCCTGCAGATTTGTTTATTGACTTTTTGAGTCTTGAAAAACTCTCAAAATTGTTTGTTTCAATGGAACCAAAAAAGTGTTTAGATTTGTACGTTACTGAACCAGCGATGCCTACTTGACCACAGAGCAAGCAACATTTTCCTATCATCACATTGTGACCTATCTGCAAAAAAAACAAGGACGCGAAAAAAATGCATAATACTGTTTTCTCAATTTCAAATAGGTGCATAAAAACAAAACGAGGCTAAACCTGGACTAAATTGTCAATCTTGGTATCATCTTCGATCACAGTATCTCTCCAGCTGCATAATTTGTTCTATAAAGCTAATGAACCCACTAATCTTGTTCTTATGGAAGATGGTTACTAGATGAAAATCTGTTACCTGCCTCGATCAATGCATGTATTTGCTCCGATTTCCACACGATTTCCTATTTTTACGTTTAGAGTCTAAAGATGGCAAAGAGAAATAAAGAGCTTTGAACAGCAAATTATTGACTCAGATTCAAGAAATGAATAAAGGGACTATTACTTGAGGCTTCTTCACCATGTTTCCATGTTCATCAATATAAAAGCCAAAGCCTGAAAGAAAATCAATATGAACAATCAAACGACATAGAGTCAAACCAAAGATATTTAAGTCAATGATCTCGGTTTAGAGTTTGTTTGGTACCATCTTGACCTATGCAGACTCCATTGTGGACAACACATGAATCACCGATACTACAGTTGCTGATTGAAACATTATATCTGTAGTGAAGAAAATCTAAGCAAATAAATTCTTATGAAGATGCCTAAACACAACAACGGTCCATTTGAAACATGGATAAAAAGATAGTTACCCAATTTTTGTGGAAGGACCAATTTTAACTGATGGTCCAATTACGGCACTAGATCCTACATGGACCTTTGCACCTAAGACAGCTTTCTCATGAACTACCGCACCAATCTCAACCAAAGCCGAGGAATCAATTAGAGCCGAGTGATGACATGCCCCTCCTCCATTTTGCCATCTCCGAAACTCTTCATTGACAATACCATCACCGGTCTCAAATCCTTGAAAATAATCACGACTTACAGTTTGTTTCAATCTTGATATATGGCATCCAACATTTCTGTCATTATAGCATCTTAAAGATAATTTCTAGCGAGCTTTGTCTGTAAATCTTGAAACTTTTATTTCTGAAGCACAAAGTATATCTCATATAGCCATTTATCTGAAACCACTGAAACTTACTGCTTCTTGGTCTCTTGAATTTCACACTTACACGTAAGTTCTAAGAGGCATTTTCACAAACACCTTGTGTCCTCTCAGTATTAATCAAACTGAATTCAAGTGGAGCTCGAAATAAGTGATAAATCCAGAACTAGACTGACCTGAATTTGAAGAAACTTCATCACCCGCAGAGCCAAACTGATAATCTGAGGTAACAGATAAACTTCGAGAACTCGCAGGAAGAAGAAGTTGTTTCCTGATAAAGGTCTTGTTCATGAAGATTCCTTGAAGAGAATTACGTACAGATTTAGAGAGTAATCTCCGAAGAGTTGGCGTCATAGTTACAGAATTGGAGAAGAAGACTATATTTCAATTCGTAATTAAAGCCCGCGACTTTTTTCCCCCAACTTTAAAAAGCCTTGAACTTTCACAGAATGTATAGACTATCAAATGAAGTTAAAATAAGGTCTTTAATAATTTAATTTTTCCACCATTGTTGGATCAGAAATACTATTCTGTGACTGCAATACTTAACGTGCAGATAACTCTGTGACAGAAATATTGTTTTCAGAAATCGAAAACGACGTAGATCTTCTGAAGAAACCAGGCTGCGATGGCTTTGGGAGCTGAAGAGACTCAGAATCAGAGCTAAGCATCGACACAACTGAATCCATTGTTGGTCTTTTTGAAGGATTCTCTTGAACACATGACAGAGCAATTTCTAGGCATCGCATTGATTGTTCCTCAGAGTAAGACTTCAGAAGAACAGGATCTACTAGGTCAAGTGATGTTCCGTCAGTCCAATTTTTCCAAGCCTGCAACAGAGAATGCAAGAGAGACAAAACACCACTCAATCCAATCAATCACTCTTTGAATGTATTTGAACTGTGATTGGGTGTTTCTTTGTCACTTACAAAAGTTGGGAGGTCTGTGCCTTCACCAAGCCCTAATCCAGTGTTTCTTTTACCTGTGATGATCTCAAGAATAAGAACTCCGAAGCTGTAAACATCTGTTTTCACCGAGAAGCGTCCGTGCATTGCATACTCTGGAGCCATATATCCACTTCAGGAAACAAAAAAGATGAGAGATCAGATTCTTATGTTCAGTCTCTTTCTTTTGTTGTTTTTGGTTTTTGAGTAGCTACACTTACTAAGTTCCCACAACTCTTCTTGTTATTGCTTGAGTTATATCGAAATCGAATTGTCTTGCCATTCCAAAATCTGATATCTTAGGTTGCAATTGTTCATCTAAAAGCACATTAGAGGATTTAAGATCACGGTGGATTATAGGAAAGTCTATCCCTTCGTGAAGGTAAAGCAATCCTCTGGAAATTCCTATGATGATACTGTACCTCTCGTTCCAGTCTAATTGTTTCCGCTTGGCAGGATCTGCATTCATTACAGAGGAAAAGATGAAACAGGGATGTTGCTAATCATCGAAAGAAGCAAACATCGAATGATAATACATACCGAACAAGAAGCGATCAAGACTTGTATTTGGTATAAACTCATAGACAAGAAGTCTTTCAGATTCTTTGATGGAGAAACCTAAGAGTTTTACAAGATTCTTGTGTTGCAGCTTAGTCATTAAGAGTACTTCTGTCTTAAACTCGGTATTGCCTTGTCCTGAATGTATCGATAACCTTTTAACAGCTATCTCTTGCCCATCTGGAAGACGACCCTAATGGATTTGACTACAGAATTAGTGAGTGAATCTAGAGATTAGAATTGGGGCAGTGAAGAGTAGCATATGACAAAAATTTACCTTGTAGACAACCCCGAAACCACCTTCACCAATCTTATTGGTTAAAGAGAACTCATCTGTTGCTACTCTTATCGTCTCGAAGTCAAAATGCAATGAGTCTGCACTCTCAATTTCATCTGCAAATCGTTATTTGCAAGCAAAATTAGGAAAAAAGAAGATGAAAAGTGTGAGTGTTAACATCATTAGTTATCATTATATTCAGCTTCACTAACTTACTTTCAGCTGTTTCCTTTATGGTTTTCTTCCTCTTCCTCCTCATTAAGTAGATAAAGAGAAAGATTAGAACTAAGACAATTACCACAATGGGAGTCACCACAAAGACGAGAGTTTTAGATCGGTCTTTACTGTGTCCTGCAAGTAACAACTGAGACTGAATGTAAATTCTAAATTTCTAAGCCATCTGATTACACTGACTTATAGCTTGTAATACCTTGATCACTTATTTTGGTACTGTTGTTTTGAGGAGAAATAGGTTGTTCTTGTTCTGAAATAATTGAGAGATTGAAGAACGGATAATCCTCAAACCTGAAATAGCAACTTGGGTTCATCCACGACCCACCTGTCTTTCCATCACAACAAGTAGGAACCCCAGCAAAGATCTGAGCAAGACAGATTCTACAATCTGATTTAGACAAATCTGGTGTACACTGAGCCAACGCGTAGGTCGTCCCTTTCACTCCTGCTGCAAACTTAACCTCTTCCGTCTCATTTGCACCTTCGATTTTGGCTCCTAGTGAATCCAATAACTCACCTAATTCATTGCTGAAACTTTCCTTGTCCTTCACGCTAACATTGCTTGATGTATGATAAAAAGGAACTGCCTCCATTAGACCAAAAATGTTTCGAACAGTGTAACGAAACATGCATTTCTCAAGCCAAATATCAGCTTCGATGATGTTGGGACAGCTTTCTACGAGCTGTCTTGCGGCGTTTGTTATGCAACTGATGCAATCTTGATTTGGTTTGACATCTCCTCTGCATAAAGCTATGGCGTTGACTTCTCCATTGATGGATAAGTTGTAGAAGCCGCTGATGGTTGGAGTTAGATCGGGTAAAGAAGAGATCAAGCGGTTGAGATTGAGAGAATATGAAGTGTTAGATGTGAAGTTTCCACCTTCATAAAAACAAGAGGTGTGAAGTGTGTCGTTTTTCTGAGCAAAAGTCAAAATAAAAGTCAAGATGAAGAAGAAGAAAGAGCAGAGCGTTGTAGCAGAAGCCATGAAAGACTTTGAATATCCGAAATGAGAAACAGAGTAGATCTAAACTCTGACATTGACATGATTCTTCTCTTCTTTTTCTTTCGGCGATTCTCCGAACCTTTGACCAAAATTGGTTTTAAAACTAATAATTTCGATGTTAATTATTGATCAAGACACGATTTGTGTGTGTATGAAGAAGTCTTGTAATAAAAGAAAGAAAATCATTACTCTTATTAGTATATTATTAGATGAGTGATTTTTATTAAAAAGCTTACCCGTTAATGTTGGAGGTGGATCTGAGATCCTACTTTGGTCTACGGGAAACTAGAGCAAAATTCTAAGTAGCGAACTTGGCAAGTATATCGAAGTCTCAACTCGGAAGAATAGAATTCCTTCTCGGAAGCGCGCTGAAGTTTGAAGGAAGTCGAGTGACACGTCAACAAACAAAGAAATGAAAATTTTCTTATTCCTGACATGGAAAATTTTCGAAAATCTAGCAAGAATCTTTTAGATACGATATTTTCTAGAAATTTGTATATTTTCCTTTATTCAATATATTTTGCAACCGCCTCTATGATCTATAAATAGAGGAGCGGGTCCATCAAAAAAGGGATCCGCTTTTTGTCATCACACATTGAGCAATAAAACTGTACTCAATACATTTCTTTTCTTTAAAGCTCTCAAGAATCCTTGCCCAATCTTCCCTCTATTTTTTAGAATTTCGGATTTAGCCCTTTGTGCTAGACCCGGTTCGAACAGTTAACACTACGTTTAATTTTAACGTAGTTGATTACAAAATTACCCTAATGTTAAATTACAAAATTATCTTTAATTTCAAAATTAAATTTATTTTAATATTAATTTATTTATTTGATTTTATATAAAAATAATAAAAAAGATTTTCTAAGATATTATAAAACGTCAAATTATTTTGTGTTTTTTTATTATTTAATCTTAATTTTTTTTATCTCATATATTATTAGATGAGTAATTTTATCAAAAAACTTACGTGCTAACACCAAGTTTAATTTTAACATGGTTGATTACAAAATTGTCATAACATTAAATTACAAATTATCCTTAATATCAAAATTAAATTTATTTTAATATTAATTAATTTATTTAATTTTATATGAAAATAATAACATATATTTTCTAAGATATTATAAAATGTCAAATTATTTTGTGTTTGTTTTGATTTAATCTTATTTTTTTCATAATATAAATAATTACATAAATTACTTATAATGTTTTATTTTACATATTAAAATTATTTTGTTTTAATTTAATTTATTTTTGAAATTAATATTTTAATTCTAAAAAAAATATAATTTTCTCGTAAGTTTTAAAATTATCCAAAAATTAGATATTTTTATTTTGTTTTAGATATTTTGGTCGAATACTTTTTCAATTATTTAAATTTTAATACGATTAAGATAAATAAATATTTTCATATTTATCATAATTATTAATGATTTTTATTTTTACTGGAATATTATATCTTTTTCTATAAGAGGCAGAGATAACTAATTTTAATCCATTATTAATTTTTCATTTATTACAAACATTCATACAACTTTTTCTATATCAATTATTACATTCATTTTTTTCTTTTTCAGAGAAGTCATTTGTTTATTTTTGTTTTATAAACTTTTTCTATGTTGTTCGTTTATCTACTCAAATTATTTTCATCACAGAAATCAATCCAATATTATATTGTTATGAAATCAAGGTGAAAAATTATAAGATTATGGAAATCATTCAAAATCAATTGAGATGGTTTTGGTCAACGAACATGTTAGCTTAAAATTGTAGGTAAAATAAAATAATACGTATGGTAAAATTTTGATTTACAAATTGTTTAATAATGTTAGAGAAACACATTATAGTAAAGAGAAAAAAAATTGATAGAAATATACTCTAATAATATAAATAATATTTTATAAGTAGATGAAAAAAGTATTCAAGAGTTTATTTAATTTTCTTATGTATTTTTAGGGGACATGAATTTATGAAGGTGAAAATTATAAAAAAAATGTAGAATATGATTTGTTAAATAGAGGTTAATTAAAGAAATTTTTAATATATTATTTTTATAATGATCATATTGTATTTTAAGTTTTAGAAATTTATTTTTCACGTATCATATTGATTTTATCTATTAGTGTTTTATATAATATCGATTATTAAAAATTTGATACCTAATATATATGATAATAAAATTTAAAATTAATAAAATAAAAAAATTATGCCCCGCACGCATATGCGGAAAAATGACTATCAAAATTGATTTAGTGTGGTTAGCAGATATAGAAAGTTAGTGAATATATCCTTTTTTAGATGATGGAAAGTATTTTCTTTTTAGTTTCAATGATCATATTTAGAAGTAGACCCACAAATAAATGACTAAGATTAAAATTTATATTTTAGAACCAAATTATAGGCTAATTTTAGCTTCTAGTTTTCTTGCCATTTATATTCTCATAACATTTATTGTGAATGTTACATGAAATAATGTCCAAAAATAGGTGTACCAATTTATAAATATCATTAATACTCTCACAACTTTGAAACCAAATCAACCATGAAATTACTACACATCTTCTTTATCTAAAAGCTATAGAATTCTTTTCTTTCTGGTCTCAACAATGTATTCGCATGTAGTAGAGCCTCTTGGAATTTTGGGCAGATATTCACGAATATACTTTTTCGCTCATGAAATGGGCAGACGACGACAAATTCTTTTTTCCAAACGTAGATTGAAACTCTTAACGATTGCTGAATTTTCTAACAAGTAGCCTACAATATGTTAGAAAAGTATACGAGATAGATGAAAAAAAAACCGGAGAAACAACGCAGAGACGAAGCTACTATTTGCTTTTGAACTTTAACAAATTATTCCTTCTATCCAAGTATAGGATTATCGAGAAGGAGATTTGAGAAAGAGTAATCTCTGCAACTTGAGTTTTGTGTACTTCAAAGTTCAAGGTAAACGCACAAGAAGATGAAATAAAATTGGTGAAGAAGAGAGATCTCTTTAAGATTTTGTTACGAATTTTTGTTAACTCTCTCATTCATTAAGTTTGCGATTCATGTATATATACACAAATTTACACACCGACATCGATTTCATTCATTAATCTCAGAATCAAGTTTAATTATTGGTTTAATGATTTGCATTCTAATTTCCCGGTTTAACCTTTGGTTTAGAATCAATTTTATAAACAATATCCAGAAATCCCTCACTTGTTTCTAAAATTGAATGAACTGTTGATGTCATACGACTTGAATCAACATATATTTCTTGCAATGTTTGCTCATCAAAATTACTTACATTCATTCACTGTACTTACATGCTTTATTTTTACATGAACTTCAAACCTTCAGTTTGTTCACTTCTTACATTCAAGGAAGTAAATATTTGTATACAATAACCGATTTTTCTCTTTCAACTCTTATTGTAGATGACTTTTGAAGTTATTCAAGCTTTCCTTATGTTTGACCTTTTGAACCTAATGTTTTTCAACTTAATGAAATAGTTGGTAAGGTTTCCAGAAAACTTTAACTCAAGTACATCTCAATCCCATTTCTCTGGATGTTTCATGAACCAATCGTCCACACAACCCTTTAGTAAATGGATCTGCAATGTTCTTTACAGACATGACATATTCCAGTGATATAATCCCAGCCTCAAGTAGATCTCTTATCACCTTATATCTAAGTCTAATGTGTCTCTTCTTCCCATTACACAGCTTGTTCATAGCTACTGCTAAATCTGCTTGGGAATCACATCTTAAAGAAACTGAAGAGCAGATTTTACCATGGATAAGAAGGTCTACTAATACATTCCTTAACCACTCAGCTTCCTGACCTGCTAATTCAACCGCGATTAGCTCGGTATCCATAGTTGAGCGAGCTATACAGGTTTGTTTACTAGACTTCCAAGATATAGCTCCTCCTGCCAGAGTAAACACGAATCCACTTGTGGAATTCATTTAATCATTGCCAGAATAAAGTGAATTTATTTAATTATTGTCAATAACCCTCTAAAACACATGAAGACCCTTCATAGTTCAGACTCCAGTTAATTGTGCCTTTCAAGTATCTTAACAATCGAAACATGGCATTCCAATTTTCATTACTAGGACAATGAGTATAACGACTCAACCTACTTACTACATAGGCTATGTCTGGCCTTGTGCAATTCATTAGGTACATTACACTACCTAAAATATTTGCATACTCACTCTGTCTAACATTATCTCCTCTATTTACGCAAGTGTATAGATAGAAGAGTAATATGGTGTTCTTGCAGGTGATTCATTCCATAAGTTAAACTTCTTTAACACCTTTTCTATGTAATGTGACTGACTTAAAGCAAAGCCGTCCTTAGTTTTTGTGACTTTTATGCCTAAGATCACATCCACTTCATTCTGATCTTTCATAGCAGCATTTCCTTAGTCTCATTAACTAATTCCAGAGATGTTCCTAATATCAACATATCATCTACATATAAGCAGATAATGACATTTTCAGTTTCTGTTCCCTTGCTAAATTAACAAGTGTCTCCTGTGTTCAACAAGAAACCATTCTTTACCAAGGTACGATTAAATTTCTCAAACCATTGCTTAGTAGCTTTCTTAAGTCCATAAAGCGATTTCTTTAGCTTACATACCTTATTTTCCTGACCCTTGACAACAAATCATTCAGGTTGATGCATATAAATCTCCTCATTTAAATCATCGTTCAAAAACGCCATTTTTACGTCCATTTGATGTATTATCAATTTGTGAGAAGATGCTACAGCGATCAACAATCTAATTGAAGCAATTTTGGTCACATGAGAATAAGTATCAAAGTAGTCAACTCCCTGTTTTTGAGTGTAACCTTGTGCTATGAGTCTGGCTTTGAACTTGTCTATGGATCCATCTGATTTTAACTTCTTCTTTAGAATCCATTTGCATTTTATTGCTTTGCATCCGCTTGGTAAATCTACAAGTTCCCTAGTATGATTAGAAATAATAGATTCAAATTCATTGTTAATCGCTTCTTTTCAGAACATCACATCAATTGATTTCATTGCTGCTGAATAAGAATCAAGATCTTCTTCTATGAGAAAAGTATACACAAACTCTTCACTTAGTTCTTCATGCTCCACAATAAAACTTTTTAGTTCTTCATGCTCCACAATAAAATTGTTATGAAATCGGGTCCATAACTTGATTATGTTCTTATTCTTTTACTTCTTCTTAGATATGCAATTTCAGTTTCAGCAACTCTTTTCTTAGTACAGTCTACAGAAGATGAAGTAATGAAAGACCTTTTAAACGGAAAAGTATCTTCAAAGAACTCTACATCTCTAGATTCAATCACATGACCTAAAGATAAGGTGTTTGCATCAAATGTCAAACATCTATATGCGGCACGATTATGTGCATAACCAATAAATATTGAATCAACTGTTTTTGATCCAATATTACTCCTCTTAAAATCAGGCAGACCAACCTTAGCTAAACAACCCTACACTCTCAAACAACTCAGATTAGGTGGAAAACCTTTCCACATTTCATAAGAAGTGACAGTAAGCCCTTTATGAGGCAATCTATTCAATATATAGCATGCAAAGAGAACAACTTCCCCCCACAATTGATCACTTAGACCAGAACTTAAAAGCATGAAGTTCATCATGTTTTTCAATGTCCAATTCTTTCTCTCATCTATACCATTCTGCTGAAGAGTATAGGGAGCTGAGAATTCATGAATGATACCTTCGTTAGGACAAAAGGAACTAAACTTATCTGAAGCGTATTCACCACCGCGATCTGATCTCAGTCTTTTAATCCTTCTGTCTAGTTGTTTTTCTACTTTTGTCTTATAATGAACAAACACATCAAAAGCTTCATCCTTTGTCTTCAACAAATAAACACGAGCATACTTAGAAAAATCATCGATGAAGGTTATGTAATAGTTTTTACCACCTCTACTAGATGAATTTTTAAAGTCTGATATATCTGAATGTATCAAATGTATCAGATTCAGAAGTGCAAAAGAATGAGATACCGGATTACTGAATGGTTTCCTTGAGTGTTTAGCTTCTACACAAATTTCACATTTTGGAATGGTGTTAATTGAACTAAAAAATATCAGTCCTGCTTAATTTAGTCGTTTGATTGAGTTTGTGTTTAAGTGGCCTAATCTGCCATGCCAAAAAACAAAATCACACGACAAGTAAGCAAGAGCATCATCTTTATTCACATTAATGGTTTCCAGTACAAACAACTTTCCATTGCAAAATGCTTTTCCACATACTCTCCATTCTTAGTTAGAATTAACTTCCCTACATTTATTGTCTGTTTGATACCAGCTACCATCAATAGTGCACTTGAAATCAGGTTCCTACATATGCTAGTCACTAATAACATTTTGGTTAAAGTCAAAACTCTACCAGACAACAGTTTAAAATCAATTTCACCAATACCTGATACCTTTAATGCACTATCATCACCCAAGAATACATTTTCACAACCTTAGTCATCGAGATTTTTGAAGAGAGACTTGTGATTGCAGATGTGTCGAGTTGCACCAGAGTCTATGGTCCAATCTACCTTGTATGTGGTTGCATTTGCTTCTGTTACTGCAGCTACCAATGCTTATTTTAGATGAGCCTTAATCGCTTTCTATTGTGTTGGTTACTTGCAATCTTGCTTTTTGTGACCAAACTGATTTCAATTCCAGCACTTGATCTTCTTTTTGAACTCAACAGAGTGATTCTGACCAATCTTCTTCTATTTCTTGTTACCTTTCTTCTTATTTTTCCCTTTACCAGAAGAACCTTCAATGAGATTGGTGTCAGCATTTTCATATCTAACAGTTGATGTGTTACCTTGAAACATTCGATTAGCATCCTCAATCATTATATCTGAAATCAGCTCATCGAGACTCATCTTTTTCTTCTCATGTTTCAGCTTTGATCTATAATCACTCCAAGAAGAAGGCAATTTGTCTATAAGAACGAGTGCAGCTAGATAGTTATCAATCACCATACCTTCTGCTTGGATTCTTGAGATAATTGCTTAATAATCATGAAGCTGTTTGAGAACATGCAAGTCATCTCTCATCATGAACGATGTCCACTTTGAAGTCACGTATTGTTTCTTGCCTTCATTGTATACTCCATATTTCTTCTTCAAATTATCTAAAATTTCTTTTGTAGATTCGAATCCCACATAGATGTTAGACAATCTTTCTTATATATGGCGAATTATGTGACCTCTACAAGTCCGATTGTGTTATACAAATTTGTCTTATTTCCTTTCTTCACCTGTTTGAGATTTAACAGAGTCTGATGTAGCGATTCCTCCGGATGAATTGATTTCTTCACCTAGAACATAATCAATACTGATTTCTTGGAAGAAGAACAACAATTCTTCTGACCACCTCCTGTAATTCACTCCCGTAAGAGGTTGAAGCTTTGAAAGATCTGGCACCGCTCCATTCCTCGTCATCGATTTTTTTCCTCTTTGATCAATTTGTTAAAGATTGTTAGAAACGTATACGAGAAAGATGTAGAAAGATATGGAGAAACAACGCAGAGACGAAGCTACTATTTGCTTCTGAACTTTAACAAATTGTTCCTTCTACCAAGTACATGATTATCAAGAAGGAGATTTGAGAAAGAGTAAGCTCTGCAACTTGAGTTTTGTGTACTTCAAAGCTTAAGGTAAACACACAAGAAGATGAAATCAAATCGGTAAAGAAGAGAGAGAGATCTCTTTAGAATTTTGTTATGATTTTTTGTTAACTCTCTCATTCATTCAGTTTGTGATTCATGTATTTATACACAAATATACACTCTGACATTGATTTAATTCATTAATCTCATAACCAAGTTTAATTATTGGTTTAATGATTTGCATTCTAATTTCCCAGTTTAACTTTTGGTTTAGAATCAATTTTTTTAACAATATCCATCATGATCTTCATTTCTACAGCACGTGCATTGGGTGGGACTAAGATTTTAATAAACTCGAGAGACGACTGCAAACACTTAGGCACATATGAAAAACTCATTTGACTCATCTCTTTATAACCAGCTATCCAAATCTGAACTCAAAAAAAAAAAGAATCAAGAGGGGGATTAAAAAATATAGCTAGAATGTTCACAGAGATGATACAAAATAAAACTCATTGGGTTGAGTAGATCATTACCAAGACAAGGGATTTAAGATTTGGGCAGCTTTTAAGAAAAGTTGGCAAACACTTCAACTCATATGCATAAAGATCAACATTTAAGCGGGACATGAAATCAAATTTAGGCAGTGGTTCTACTTTTGAGTATTGTCTGAAACTTTAGAATTAGAGGGAAAAAATCTGAAAGTCAGAAACTTTCATGATGGAATAACGTGTGCATGTAAAATACCGGCATTGAAACATATACCTGGAAAGTGCTCTCATCTATTTTCATATCTCCAACCCTCAAAATTCCGCAGAGAAATTGCTGATGTTACTTTCATTGAAATCAAAGAGAAAAGAAATACTTAACTTGGCATTAGACTCCTAATTTTTTACTAAAATGCTTTTTGTAGCATCATCAGAGATAGTCAAAGAGCATAGTAGAGGAGCATCAATCACAATTCCAGGAACATTTTCAAATTCGGATTTTCGATATAAAGAGAGCCTCTTTAGGGACTGAGTGTGCACCTAGAAGCCTTTATCATCACACATATCAAAAGAAATATTTAACTCTTCCAAGATAGGGCATCTTGACACGAGTTTTTTGAAAGTAGCATAATTGGGATACAAAACATTATGACAAGACATAGTCTCCAAACAAGGGAATGAAAGAAACTTGGTATGGTTAACCCAATAGAGTTCCAAATCTACCAATGTCTCACATTTATAGAGCATTAGGTGTGTCATATGAACCAGAAAATCTCCATCCTGGTTATTACACCCCTTAAAAAAAAATATGTTGGATCTTACGCTTAGCAGCAACATCCATCCATACAGTGAGATAACAGACATCAACAATATCATTACCATCTTTATCAACAATTAACTTGAGCTTTTGTAGACATGCAACTCTGTTGAAATCGAAAAACCTATCACCAGAACTCAGAAAGGCATCCAAATCTGGGAAATCTTGGGATTCCAATTCCAAACTAGGAGCCCAAAGCCAAAGATTATTCCATATGGTGGATAAAACCATTGTCTTAACTGATTCGTTTGTTGGAAGAAGATAAAGTATTTGACATATCAAAGAATCAGGTAATTGGCTTATTATCAGCTTAAACACAAATATGTTGAGATATCTTATCACCAAACATTAAAAGAAGAACTTATGAAACATAGAAAACAGAAAGTACACAACATAGACAAGAGAAAAGAGAATAAATATAAGAAAAGGAAGAAAGAAGAAAAATGGCGGAAACCTTACCAGAGGTTAGAAAGATAGTGAAAAAGAAGAAAAAGTGTTAAGATCAAAAATAGCTTTTTCTCTCTCCTCCAAAGTCTCTATGAATTAGAGTCTCGCTTAGTTTGGTGTTCCGTGGTGATTTCGCTTGCTTTAGGTGTGTTGTTTGATTTGGCTCGGTGTTATCAATGTTGTTTCGTTTGACTGTGATACCGATTTGCGTTGCCTCAACGATTATACTTGTAGGAGGTGGGTGCGGGTTACTACCACTCAGCTAGGCGTCAAGGTCCGAGCATTGAGGGAAAACTCTTGGACTGGACGCTTGTAGCAAACATTGGTTTGGGAAGTATCGCTTCGCCTAAGTGTCGGGACTTCTCTCTTGGCATTTGGCTCCCTTTTCCTCTTCATTTTGTTGTTGGCTTGTTTGTTGGTTCTCAGTTTGTTGTTCGCTTCTTTTCGTTTATTCTGTAGTTTTGTTTCTTCTACTTTCTTTGTTACCTTTGTATTTCTGTCAAAAACTCAAAAAAAAAGTATGAATATAAGATCTTACATTTGATACCAAAAAAAAAAAGTGTTAAGAACCTTCATGCGCTTTACCGGCTGCGACTACAACGGGGAAGGAGATAAGAGACGTTGATGGACTGTCCAGATCGGTTTGGGTTTAAGCATCATACGGTGTGAATAATAGCTCACTACAACAAAAAAACAGATTTGCAACGCCTTTTTTCGTTGCTAATTCGTTGTAAAA